>JASANE010023762.1:0-101903 GCA_030248225.1 Trileptium ribeirensis | reverse complement strand
ATTGGGTCGGCAAACAACGACTTCCCCTTTGTGATCGAGATATGCCGCTCGTCGAGTTGACTCAATCTCGTCATGGAAAGTGATCCGAGTCGCGAGGACACAGCAAAACGTCGAAAAAACTCAAGCGCAATTTAAAATCTTCAGCGAATCCTCTCGTTCCGACGGCTTGCCGGGGGGAAGCCGATGACGGGTTAGCGGCCGTCTCGAGGCCAGAGACGGGGTGGATCCTTACGTACTCCTAATTTGTCAGACGCCCTGCTCCAGAGCCCCTAGAGTCCGCGGGAGGGCCCTAAAGTCGCCCCCCATTCGTCCTGTCCGTCCATACTTCGTCCGTCCGTAAAACTCTGAACTTTTATCAATTTTTCGTGTGTCGTGTCCTTGTCTGTCCATCCTTATGTTGTGTCCTTATCGGCATACATATATACATATATGAATATATATATACATATATACACATATAAACCTATATAAATACACACATACAAGTACACATAATACACACACTAGACATGATGGCGTCCTGAGCGACAGAAAGGTCGCTCAGGATAAATACATACTCAGAACACACCAAAAACAACAACAACACAGCAACAAAGAAGAAAACCGACCAGAAACGTCGGTTAGAGAGAGAACGAGGACAAAAGCGAAAGGACAGCGAGGACACGAGGCGGGTGTGGGAAGGGAAGCGGGACAAGGGGACTCCGGGGGGGATTTTCGAGGGGCTGGGGCCAAATTTGGTCTCGGGACGGAAAACGGGGTCGATTGATACCAAACACGAGGGGGTTAGACGTAAAAGCGGGTTGGAACCCATTTATGGGCTCTGATGTGTATTAGTATGGGGGCGTTTAGCGGGCTTTCCTGCGTTAACGGACGGGCGGAGCGACGCCCGCCGGGTATCGTTGGACTCACCGTCCAATGGCGATTTAAACGAGGGGTGATACCGCCACCGGGGCGGTAGGGGTAAAAGCTGTACTAAAATTGGTGCGATTAGAGAGAGTCGGGGCTACCATGGGGGCGCGTTTATTGGTCGTACGGGTTAACGGAGCGGCGGAGCGAGACCCGCCTGGTATTTTTGGAGATGTCTCATCGAGACAAATTTAATGAGGGGCGATTCGGTCATTTTAGAGTAGAGTGAAAAATCTCGAATTATCAGCGCCCATCAGCAGTTGACAACGGCTTTCTGGGCATCTTTGAGTGACTACAGTGGGTCAACGGGGACTCGGACGGAGGTTCAGCGCATATTGTTGGATTCCACTGCTCACGATGAACAAAACGAGGGGTGCATGCGTCGGTTCCGACGTGGGGTGTGGCGACGGGAAAGTCGAAACGTAGGGTTTCGTACTAGTTGCACACTGCAATAGGCTACATAAACAAGGCGGTTTCGTCTAACAAATCATCCACAGGGCACACACATAAATAAATACATGTACATATTTTATATATGATATATCCTAACTGCATGGAAAGTGACAATCCGGGTTCCACGATGACAATCTTACCTAGCGTAAGTAGCGATTGTCTCTACGTATTACAGGCGAAGTTCGGGCGTTGTCCGGAGCGGTTTTGGATGTCCGTCCGCGATTCCCAATGTGTTCTACTAGCCTGCTCCGGTTACTTTCCGGATCAGGGTACCGTAGACGATGGCGGGCCTTCGAGTTAACCCGGCATACGTCGTCCCTTAGAGGTGCGAAGACTACCAAAAGTGTGCTTTCCGCTTATTTTTGACTAGTTGTTTTCCGTGACCATTACTTAGTGTATCGCTGAAACAAGTAAATTTAATATTTTTTTTATTTCGTTCTTAACTAGCGTGTTTTCTTGAACGTGCAGCCAGGGGCGTCCTATTCCCGGACGGTCGTACCCGTCACCCTATAACACATAGCATCAGCTAGTTGGATTTTCGACCAATTTCCAGTTACCGTCGGGGTGGGGTTTCATTCTCAGCCTTACAGGTCGGTTGAGACAGCTCATTTCCTCGTGACTTAGCCAGGTTACAACACTCGTCCCTAGCAAAATCATAGATTACGACAGAAGGATGCAACACGTTACACTGAACAATTACTAACATTACGCGACATTTGTATAACATTTTATACGAAACAATTCATCCAGATAAACGACATTTTACACAGAAATCGTTCGTTCTCATAAATGGCATTTTATACAAAATTTGTTTATTTATACAAACACCATTTTATACAAAAATGTTCGTTATCACAAACAGCATTTTATACAAAAATTTGTCATTATTACAAACAGCAAAAATTTGTCATTATTGCAAACAACATTTTATACAAAAATTGTTCATTATTACAAACAGCATCTTATACAAAAATTGTTCATTATTACAGACAACATTTTATACAAAAATTGTTCATTATTACAAACAACATTTTATACAAAATTGTTCATCATTACAAACAACATTCTATACAAAAATTGTTCATTATTATAATACGACCCTTTTGTTTACCAACGGCCAAACGCCAACACGTCCCGGTATAATTTTGAGTGCGGTCTTGAAATAGTTGTGACAGGGCCGAAGCGGCCCTGTTACAACATAGCCTACCGAATAAACTTTAGGCCGAATGCCTATTTTTATAATTTTATATGGTCAAATGTTTCACAGTTTTTTGTGGTTCCCAACTAGCGTTGGTCAGTACTAAACTCTAGAAAATACGGGCAAATACTTGTAACAAATCCGCGGCTTTGCAGCAAAGAATAATAACCTATTACACTATACTTATAGCTAAGATGTACTCTCCTGGTTGTGCCTTTTACTATCTTCCCTATTCCCAAGCTAAAAGTACAATACCGACTAACCAAACGAATTTCCATCATTAGTTTATGAATTATACATTGTTTCGGTTAATGCGCGGTTTTGTTACGCAACTAGGCTTCAGGGATTGAAGTCAGCTTTTTGTCTTTTTAAATGATGTAGTTACAACTGTAATAAATATTGAAAAATTCCAATTGTTACGGAAATTAGGAATTCTTTGACCGAGATGCTTTAGTATATAATTTCATAGCGAAAAAAGTATATAATACTCGCACAATTCTTAACACGGTTCACTTAAAGAGCTAGAGCTGCAACCTTTTTATGCTGTTTAATTTATTGCTAAATACAAAGCGTACACATAATATTGGTAAATACTGTAATGCTTTGATAATAGTGTCAAACAAATAAAGCAATCAAAAATAGAAGAAACCCAACGGTAATACCGAACCATTTAGTAAATGAGAAATCAGATATGCTACAAATGTACGATTATTATACTTAATCCAATATACGGTAATGCATTAAAATGTTTGTATAATTGTGTCGAATTTATTGAAATTAGCGTTAAACCAAAAAAACTACATGTTGCGCTAGGATCGTTGGGTTTAGCGCCATATCTTTTAGTTATTTGCTAGCCCGATCAAATCATGACTAATATTTCGATCAAAGGAAATGAATAAGTAATAACCTCAATTAATAGATATCAATTTATTCATAGCTGGACTTTAACTAAATCGGAGTATTCTTTGCAAAGTTACAGGCTATAGCAGTGACATTTGGGTGTTTTGAGCCGGAACTATATAACACCACATTTCATAGTTATACATATATTGGGACGAATTCAGCAGTACCCGCATATAAAAAATCGACATTTAACGTAAATTCATGACGTTCAATAGCACCAGCAATTCAAAACCATATATTATTACCACGAAATATATTCAAACCTTGGTCGACAATATTGCATTTAGCAATCAAAACCGTAATTTGAACGAGGTTAGGTAAATATCAACTGTATAATATTTAACTTATAGGTAACTGTCAAAATTTTAACCAAACACCGCCACCATGCTCAAGCCATAACAACAGCAATACCTACGCGATTTTAGCACAAAACTGGTAGTTTTTGCTCTGTTATTCAGTTGCTAAAAAGGTTATCGAATGAACCTCACTCCTGCAGTTGCAGTGGCACAGGTTCATCTACTGTGAAATTTTTTGTAACTTTACTTTATCGGTTACCAAGTTACAGGTGGAAACAACAATATCTGACGTGATTTTGGTTTAAAACTGGGCTTTGTTTATCCCAGCTCTTCGAAAGGGATACATACAGAGCAATGCTTCTACCACTATGTGTCATGGTTAACTACAATCAATGGTAGCAAAATTATATATCCCGGCTTGTCCGTTCCCGAGCCATAGCCCGCATCATAAACAAAACTTTGGTCAAGCGCAGTAATCTAGCAACACGATAATCGGTAACCGAGCAGCAGGATAATCTATCTTTAGCACAAAACATTATTATTAATGATTCCTAGTTTAGCACGTTGTATGGTGTGTCTTTCTCGGAGTAGTTATCTCTCGCAATGATGATTCCTAGGTGACGATTACCCATGCCTAGAACATGAAACAACATTTAGATATTTCCATCTTTGAGTTGAGGGACAAGAAGAGTTTTAACTACTTTTGCCGAACCAATGTTTGGCATTACCTTGGGTAAACCCAAAAGTTATAAGTTTTATCTATTTCAGAGGCACAAAAAGTCGATACTACAGATTTGCTCGTAAAACTCTGGGATGGTGGACGTTTGGATTAGTAATCTTCATGGCATTTATTTGCCTAATACTAAATGCGGTAGTGTTCAATGTTGTAAAGAATCACGACTGCTCAAAAATTACTGACTCGTTCAACAGATAGTGAGGTGAAAGCAAGTTAAATATACGAAATGCAAAGCGTGGGCTGTTCGGTGCTTCTTGATACACAATTAGCATAAGTTTAAGTTTCTTTCTTTACCTAGATTAAGACAATCGTTATGTATAACAAGATACCGCCGTACCGCGAAACATTGAATTAAGTTTTTTAGAAATATTTCACCCTGCGTACTCTATGATTACTTGTGCCTATACAGTGAAATAAACGCAAACTTATATTTTAAGCGTGTCTATGTTTGCTTGAACAGAATATCTGACGAACATTGCGAACTTTTATAGATCTGCCGCTTCTTGATATTTGATTTGTAATTATCCATGTTTTTGTATGATTGGAATAATCATTGTAAGTTATAGCGTATAAAACATACGAATCGTTCGACTCTCATACTTCTTATGAAACAAGATATCTTAGGATTTAAATTCAAATTAACAAATGTGTCCTATTGATTTTTGCATTTGGAACACAAATTATAGCTATGTATTTAAGGAAATTTACGAAAATAACTTACAATTTTCTTACAACTTTTCAGGTTAGGCAGTGGTTTTGAGACATTTCAGTGAATAATCAGACAAAATTATACGATGAAACTATTTTATACCAATCTTTTATTTGATTGAAAGAACTGTTTTACTGGAACTTAAATAATATACGCTGTGATACAAAATATTTAGTGTGTTATATTTTCTTCAATATTAAAATAAAATTTTCAGTATTAGGGCAATACCTTTCTTTAATTTGCATCTGGCATAACGGTGACCAAAGATATTTTGCTACAAATAATCAAATTTAAATAGCGTGGTTACAAGCCATGTAACTATTTCGTGAACCGCCCGTTAGTTATATGGGCACTAGTGCACACCTCTACAAAGCATTTCGAAAAGCAAGCAACACGCACAAACATACAGTACACGTCGAATAATTAGTACAACGCTTCACAACGTAGTTGGTTGTTGTCGAACAGCTGCACACGTTAAATAGTTAATACCATTTTGCATGCGTGATGAAGTTATAAAACAAATTAAGCTTCAGATTCTCGCTCCAAATGCACTGTTTGTTCTATTCAACTTTTTAGAATAATACACCTCAAAAATCATAAAAAAGTAAATTAACTTTCAATTGGGCTGAGATTACTAGCGAAGCGAGCAAGTATCTTGTAATTTGTCGCGCACCAACCGAAATTAATAACGATCTTCGTTGTCCATTGCCTGCGAGACGGTGACACAAATGACTTTCCTTAGAATCTGCATCATATCGTAAAAAACAAGCTCAGAAAGTTGTTTCGCCTGAAAGCCTAACTGTTTACATTGTTTGAGCTTTGTTTACAAATCGTTGTGTCTTTAAGCGAACCCTGTCACAGCACTGCAATCCCGTAACGAAGGTACGCGCGCATATTAAACAGTAAATATTTTTAAAATAAGCGATTCGAAGCCATGAATGGGCGTCCTTATAGCTAATGTTTAGAAGAAATAAAGCTTTCACTAGCGTCTTGTGCAGTGCAACGGAAGAACGTTTGCTAGGAATATTCCAGCAAACCATGTTGAATATAACTACTGCATATTTTGCATTTAACTCCCCAAATGGACAAACTTTTCCGTACTAATCGTGTTTTACTCTACTTTGAGGATGAAATTTCACGAACTAACAACACTAAAAGCCAAAAAAACATTTTACTGTTGGACTCATTCGGGAACCGACAAATTAAAACGACTTGTCCCTCAGCAAGACTATTTAAATCAACTTGCTAATCGGGATTCCCCAAATCGAAAATTTCTTTAACTTTAACCCGTCATATCTTTCATTAGGTTTCCATTAATTTAGTGCATCCGTGGGCGTATACATTCCAAATCTTAACTTTCGTGTAGTACTGCCATTATATTTTTCTAACGTAGAACATGCTTCCTCGTCTACCTCAACACGGCCTCATCAGACCCGACTAGCGGACACAGTTCTTAACCCTTAACAACCCCAAACTAAACCCCGACTTCCATCTTTGCGCTGTAAAAGAGACATTTCTAATTAGTTACAGTCACATAATTTGAACTAAACAAACAATCTCGGCTACAATTTAACAGAAACGATATTGCATTAAACATAAAATGCCAGTTTCCGCACCGAATTAATTTACGAGACTTACCGACATTTTTCTTATAAGAAATCTGGAGCAATGCGTTGTATCGATGACAAATCGTTATAATAACTGTCTTGAATTCGTAAACTGCACCATTAGGATATTTTGCCCTGTAATAAAAGCAGTTTCTTGGAACTTTCAAAGCGTCGAACGCTGCAGTTTAGTTTATGCCTATTCTACTCGCGTAAGTCTGAATCAGCTTTTGAAGGTATATTCAACAATAGTACTGGTACTGAAAATTAGTATAAATTTATCTGTTACATAAGCGAAAAGATATTTTGAGATAAAATCGTACCATCCATGTACAGTGTGCATGTGATGCATATTTCGACGAAAGTAGAAGCACATTAATATTTCTAATGTGGCACAAATCCTAAAAGAACCATTGCTATAAATGGCAAATAAGGCCCTGAAGACAGTCAGTAACAGGTTAAACCACTCCGCCAATCTGCTGCAACACGGCAAATTTTATTGTATTATATGGTAACTAAGCACAGACTAGACACACTCGCTCCGTTTCTTCTTGCTTTCGAGTTACTAATTTGAATGCCTGTTGACGATAATCGTAAATGAAATTCTAACCTGTTTTACAGAGAGTTAAAAATATCGATTTTGATGTTTTGCAGCTATAAATTAGGTCCTAATCTATAAGGTTATGCCTTGCTATTGCCCTATTGAAAATTTATCCGACTATTCACGTTACATGTTTTGCAAAATTAAATTTTAGTGGCAACCTGTGCGAATCTGGAATGGTTAAACAAATTTTGGCGAAGCTGGTTACAGTGAATGTTACTGACGTTCCACATTAACGTTAATTTATTATTCCACACAGTACTGCACGTCCTTAGGTCTTCTTTAGTGGACGTTAAATAGCGACTCACTAATGTTAATTTAAATTCCGATTTTGTGTATCACTTCCGCATATTATCATGGCCGAGAAAACGTCCTATTTATTTAATAATATTAATAATTAATAATTTTATTTAATATTTCATATCATAAGATACTTGCATATTTCATCTAAATTCTCTGGGTTATGAGCTATCTAGTTACGGTCGGTTATGTCGGTTATATCATAAGTCATAGTTATATCATAGTTATATCATAGTCGGTTATATCATAAGATAGTTGCATATTTCAATTTAAATTCTCTGCGTTATGAGCTATCTAGTTACGGTCGGTTATGTCGGCTTGTACGTGAATTTGGTAACGTTTCTGAAGCCGCATGCGATGATATGTCCATATTATATAGATTTTGGAACCGTATGACTCAGCTAGCCAATGTGCTTCGTACTTTGAACAGTAACTATAAATTATACAGTTATAGAGAAAACATTTTTGAAAATTTGCAGTACTCACATCAAAAAGCAACAAAAAAGCGAGAGCCAAGAAAATATTTTCGCCACTGAAATTAAAAAAAACTTTTTATCATACATATGTAGCGTTCACTAAAAACTGTGTGCAGTCGCTGCAAAACGACAAAATTTTTTAAACATCTGGTACAGCAGTTGTGTCAGTTTTGAAATCCTGCTAAAAATACGTAACGTTTAGAAAAATTGGTTAGGTAATTGTGTCACTTTTAGAAAAACCACTACAGAAACTGTGTCGATTAAAAAAACTGTCACGAAACTGTGTCACTTGTGCTATTTCTAGAAAACAGCTACAAAGATTGTCAATTTTAGGTAAACTACTACAGCACACATGGTCAACCTCAGAAGTCCCAGGTGGATAGCGGAGACCTCGGGGAGGAGGAGGTCAGGTTCCTGCCTGTGAGGGGAGCAGCACGTAATGGAACTTCGTCAAGGGGATAAATTCATAAAATTATTTGGAATTAAAATGTTCAAAACTGTCCCAAAATTTTTGCCAAAATCATTTTTTCAAACGGATCAATTTTTGGGCCGTCGGTCCCAGCGAGAAGGTTATGCGAGTAACTGGAGTTGTATTAAGATGTCGAAATATTAGAAGCTCCTAATTTTCACCAATCTTTTGTAATGTTCCCTCCGTTTTTGCATACAATTTTCCCCAATTTTTACCGACTTTCTTAAAATTTTCTGCTAGCCTCTGACGTGCGGAGGGTCCGACTGTCAGCAGGGTAACTGCCTAAATCCTAATACTAAGTCTTAGGCTTAGTATAGGGGTTATATAAGGGCCTTTGCTTAGACTAAGGCTCAGACGTAGGCTTAGTATATCGGGAACGGCATATCCTGCATACAGGTTACTCCCCTCAGCTTGATCCGAAGCATAGGTTTAGTAACATACAGAATTGGTGATGTTCCCAAACTGCTATCAGACCAGCATTATAAAGATTCAGGGGTTGCTGTTGTTTTAGGTTGGTATATAAACCAAACACAACGATTGTTACAAGTGATGATACACATGACAACTGGAGATGCAACCACGCTCGCTCCGTTTCACGCTTGCTTGTGAAATATTAGTTCTATTGCTACACAGAATGTTTGTTGCAGATTTGAGGAAACGGCTAACAGCTACACCGTGTGCAACAATATTTTCAAAAACTCTACGCAAGCTTAAAAGTGATACAGTCTGCATAACAGTTTTTCTTTAGGTGACACATTTCTTGTAGCATTTCTAAAATAAACACAGTTTCTGTAGCAGTTTTTTTTTCAAAAATTTTGCTACAATGTACAATGACTGCACACAACTCTCTGTGAACGCTGCGTACTACCTGAAAGGTTATTAACCATATAGAAGACCTGTGTCAAATGGTATTAAGGTTAACAACTAAAATATTAACGGAATGCAGAACACGGGTGAGCTAAACCAAAATGTCATAGATTTGTGTTACTTAAGCTCCCTTGCGTTAGTCAACTGTACTTTTAGCTATGAGTAGTCGTACATGTGGGTTCGTGGGCTACAATCGGACAATAAAATGATAACATAGTCGTATACGACAAACAATACAAATTAGCAATATGGTGTCCCTGAAAAATATTCAATACTATTGCTTATTGTTACAAATGGTTTTGATTTTGATTTTTTATATTTTTATTTAAAATAAAATTCTTTTTACAAAACGGATCTAACACTATTAGAGTCTTTGTTGCTTATCTGTTGTACTGCATAAGAAAATATTCGCTGTTGAAGTCTGAACCAATGCAGTCAAGCTAATCCTAAATCAAAGATGACATCAAAATTTCAACTGTTTTGGTACGAACTCGTGGCTTGATTCTGATGATCCACACTCAAATCAGGTGCAGTTTGTATATCGCAGTATTCTCTTGCGAAAAGGGTAGTACCGACCAGAGATGGAACCGGGTCATCATCTTGTGACCTGATGACTCAATGACCCGCATGGTAGTGACTCGGTGACCGGTTACGGTAGCAACCTAATGACAAGGCTATTTTCAAAGCATCCGATGCATAATCTGCAAATTCGTAAAAGAACCGGTCTTGGAAAACAGTTGAATATATCTACTTTGCAGACCGCAATTATAGACGGATTAATTACAATTTCTTTTCGCTAGCGCTTTATCCAATCCTGGTAAAAGTAGGTGTGCATGTGAAATGCATGCCATTTTCTGTGTTTTGAAAGTCGTTGTGTCGTCTTTTGACGTTGGCTGTACGCTAATTGCAAGAAATTTGGAAGTATTCGCATATGAAATGGCTGTAAAAAAGTCAAATCAGAAACAGTCTAATTATCAAGATCTGGCTCGGCTCTGCTCTGCTTGAACTATGATCTGTTCGGCTCGGATCTCACAAACAGATATTAGGCTCTGCCTAAGGTCGGTTCTTCATAAACAATATCCCATTCGACTCGGTTTTTCCGAAAGAAAGCCAGTCTCGACTCGGCTGTTCGGCTTCTAATAATATAAGTAGCGACTGAATAACACATATTTTAAAAAACCTGATATACAAACCCACAAAAACAATATGTATAGTTGCTTTTAGAATTTTAGAACTTTTAACAAGCGACCCCAACTTTTCCACACACACTAGGCTCCAACAGGTCCTTGGCTCTTCAGCCATCATTTCCTAGATCCAAGACAAGCCTAGGGCAAAAAAGATTTACTTTTAGTAGAAAGGAACACATATTGGTCTCTTTCACTTTAAATTTTATTTCCGGGATGCACGGCATGAACTTGTCCAACAAAGCAGCCCAACACACTTCAAGCAATCTTCTATGATTCTGGTCGGCTTCTTATTGCGAATGTAGAGCTATCGTCCTCGCAGAGCTTGGTTATCGTGCACTTGAGTTGCCAATGTGTTTCGGCGGACGAGCTGAGCAGATAAAGATCTAAGCCAAAAGCTCTGGTCTGTTACGTTGAGTACAGTGCAGATGAGAGTGCTTTCGGCTTCTGAATCAGACCGGTCAGTACCGGGTCACACGCCGTAAAACGGTGACCCGGCCACAGATCTGGCCCGAAATTACCACGTGACCCGGCGCCCGGTGACCCGGTTCCATCTCAGGTACCAACACTAAACATTATAATCGCCTATGGCTATGCTAAATAGGAAAATGCAGCCATTATCTGAGGGCAATTTATTATTAATCTTCGAATGTAACACAATGCCCGCACTAGTTTGGCATAAAATATCCTAATACAAATATTCTAATTAACACATTTTTTATATTTTATATGTTTAGTAATGGCGTTTACACTCACTGTGAAATAAGTATTTATGTACATCTGTTCTATTACCTACTAAAACGCACTACATCGAAGTTCTATTAACTTTAACAGATTTTGCTGAAGAATACGGTTATTTTAAGTTGTATTGTACCACAGTTGTGCAAATGAACACACTTATGTATATATATAAATATATATAGGCCCAATGGCTTAATCGGTAGAGCGTTGGACTATCACAGGTTAGGTCATGTATTTGGACCGGGACCACGATGAACCGCCCGTCCATCCCCTCGAGGTTGTTAAAATGAGTAGCATATGTGAGAAAGTGACCTAACGCGAGGACGCCATTTGTGACTTCAATTACTACTCAGGATTTGTGCGATGCAAAAATTTGGCGGAACGGATATCGGCACCGCCCAGCTGTTTCCAACGGGCATTTTCATTTTCTTTGTATTTTTATTTAGAAGCTTAGAATTGGATAAGTAATCAAATTTTGCCAAAGCAGCTGCTGGAAGCCGAACTAAAGCGGCGATCACGCGAATCATATTTATCTCAAATATTGATCGAAATTTTAGAGAGTTTTTTCTGTATTTTTGGCAAACTTGAGCGTATGAACATTGTTAAAATTTTGTAGCATATTATTTTGGTAATCATAAATAAAGAAGATATCCTGGAAGTTTTTGAGCTCAAATTTTAATAAAACATTGCAAAAAAATAAAGTATCGCGATTTGCCCCATTTTTGCACCAAAAATTACTGTAAAATTATAGGCAAATTGTGTTCATAATTTGATTAAATTTTAACCTCAAATTTTGAGCTAAAATTTTGTACCTGTGAACGCAGGTTAACGCATTGTGATTAATGTTTTATAATTACGTTTTGTTTTGTACCAAATCTTATGCCGATATCTTTCACCATTTCGAAGCTTTTTCTAGTTTTTATTAGGGTTTACACTGACCTCCTATGGTTGGACACTCGAAGATTACAATTTGTGACATTATGTTATGGCTTCAAATAAATAAAATTGTAACGCGTTTAAATTTGTCAATTTAACTCTGTACGATCGAGATCTGTTTGCAACATAAAATTATTAAAACCAAAGCCTCTGTTTTACCGAATAATCTCAAATATTCCAGCAAGCTATACCAATCATTTTTTAATAAACTTTTACGTTTTGAAAAACTATATAATTATCTATGTCAATGTGGCGTTTACATATATTTCATTCTGATATATAGCATCTTTCTATATAACATATTACTTAAGAGATTCCAAATAAATATTTTTTGAAGAATTTTCTGGCGGCCCACAACTTATTTAATAATCGAACTTCCGCATTAAGCAGCGGCTATCAAAGTGATTTCACAGCTTCAACTTTTTAGCTCTAATTTGGAAAATATTTTTGAATTTTTTGACAAATCGGAAAGTGCGTATGTTTTTTAAACCTTTATACCATTTTGTTCTAGTCAATGAAAAACAAACAACATATATTGAAAACATTGCTCAAAGCTGTATCAATTTTTAAAGCTCCTTTAAAGCAGACAGTTTGAAGGTGTGAAAGCACCTTTAGCTACTATTAGTCAGCGGACCGTGGCAAACAGCACTGGGTAATATCGTACACCGAAGATGATCCAGCAACGCTTATAACTGGCGATCGTTCACTACCAAAATAGGATGCCGCAATCGCACAACACACATCTGTCGTCATTTCCGGTGCGAACAGAATTGCTGTTTGTCCATTTTTGAGACTAAATATTTTGACAGGTTTCTCTTCAACTTCATCATCATTGCTTTCATCGGGACGTAGGCTGGCGTTGCCGTCGTTTTGTTTCCGTTCTGGGCCATCATTTCCGTGATCAAAGTCAGAAACCGCAGGAGATGCAGCTAAAAACCCGTTCATAATTGCAGTGTGTAATTCGAATACATGGCTCGGAAAGTTTGTATTATCGACAGAACTTCGCACTGCGGGGCTCGGCACACCAAGGGTTGATTTTGACGATGACATCAGTCGCAATAGATTATTGGGAATTTGGTTACCATTATTAAGATCAGTAGTTGTACCGTGAAATCCTGCGAAGGCTCTTAAAAGTTTCAGAGAGGCAATAGTGCCATCGCAATACATTAAGCTTAATGTAAAAGTTATTTTTAATACATTTAAATCCACTGTGCCTTAATTTCTTCGTTCATCTGTTTTACTATATATAAGTCTCAAAGACCAGGTTCCGGTTCCGGATTAATTGGACGGTACCGGTTCCGGTAAATTTCACAGTTCCCGTTATTCTCTGCCTTTTACATATCGAAAATAATGTTGCCGATGACCACCTTTTGAATAATTTTCACGTTTGCAAATACTTCGACTGTAAAATAATAACTTTGCCTTCAGAACACAATATTAGTTTTAAACAAATCTGTGTATTGTCAGTCTTGTCGAATATCTATTTTTTCGAAGAGTTATCCTCGAGTCAAAAAATTAATCAACTGTTTGATATAAAAATAGTAGCAAGTGACAGGAAATCTTAAACACACCGAAGCACGGATCTATCGCCTAACTTAAGGTTACCAAAGGCAACACTCAAGCCAATATACATGACAGCGATATCTCTACACCTTTAATAACTCGAGAATCCCGCAGAGGCTTAAATGTAAGATTACAAAACCATACCGAAGCTCGTAGATATTAGCACCAAATTTTTAAAACCATACGTACGTACCATGCTTCTTGGGTAGATCCACAGTAAATTTATGTAGGACATCTCTGGTATTACCCTGAAGAGTCCCAAATAGTGCTCCATTACCATCCATGACAATGAAACCAAATTTGTTATCGTCGGCAAGAAGCGATTGCAAGGCCTATAATATTTAAACAATATAACCAATCGCGCTCCATCTTCTCTACTCCATTCACACCATTGAGCGGTTATGGCAATGTATTAGTCTAACTGGCCTTATACACAGCCACAACAGACGTGTTTTAAATCGAAGAGTGTGTAACAGGTATCCCCAAGCATTTAATACTGGGTTACTAAGTCAGTGACGGAGAGGACGAGTACAATTTGCAGTTTCCTACACTTCCAATAAAATATTGCTCCACGGCAAAATTTTATACCACTCGTAAAATTTTGCTTTCTATCGAGTAAAAAACTACCCCGCTTTAAACAAAACTTGACTATATTTTTTTCCTAAATTCTACTCCGAACTATAAATTTGATTAGATAAAATTCGTTTAAAAGCAATATTAACTAGAAGGAAGTTAAACCTAATCCTAAGGTATGCGTTGAAAAATTTTCACCGTTTTGGATTTAACCCGAAGGCTGCCCAGTTTTCTGCCTCATAGAAAAATCAGGCGCAATGTAGTGCCAAACTATGGTCCATGTCCCAAATGCGGTATAAACTAATATGCTGGAGTTCCATATACACAAACGACAAGGTCAATTAACGCCAGTGTTTCTAATTTTTGGTCACAAAACTAATGACAACAGAGCTTAGAAAAAAGTAAAATTTGTAATCATTATGCATCTAACAAGTAAACTATAAAATCGAATCATCCGCGTTAATCTATGGTTGTCATAGAAAGACAAAACATTTTGGCACAGTAAACAGCATTAGAAGAAATTTCAACCACCCCGTTAAATTAACTAAAAACAAGCCAATTATTTTGCCAATGCTGTGTGAAGTTACTACCGCTTGTAGCCACCAAAATATCTGTAAAACCAGACAAAGTTGTCTCGACAAGGGCTTCGGACACCCATCATCCATGGGTTACCTATCACCCATACAATTTTCACATGAACCACACATAGTACATTAATTTATTTCTTAGCTCACGTTATCAAATAAATGTAAGACAATGTGCTAGTTTTGACACCAATATCTTCATAATATTCATAGAAAACATATTTGTCAGAAAACTGACAATATCTAAAATACAGCAGGTAGCAAAAAAGATATAATAATGCTAAAATAAAAACACTGCAATAAAGATTAGTGTTGCACGCTCTGAATTTTCATACACCGAAATCCAAAACATAACTGAAAAAATTTTAAACGAAAAGGGAGCCAGACCCAGGTTCAATCAGCGTACATTTAGAAAAATTAAACGAGAAAGAAAAGAGAACCTTGGGTCGGCACTATTATTAAAAGAAACCATATTATTGTGCTTATTGAATTCCCATGACTAGTGATGAACAGGGGTAATATACCATCCGGATATCCAAGTAAAATTGTGGAATATATATCGAATCATCCGAATTATCCGTATGTTCGGATATAGATAACCATATCCTAAAATCTCAAACTTTTATTTAAACTTCAAATACAGAATACTAGACTTTGCAATATTATAGTGAATAGTTTACTGCTACAGCCCTAGATTATAATGTATTAAGGATTTGAGATATATACGAATGAAGCTGTTTGATAAAATGCTTTTGCACCAATATTTACGGCATAGGCTTACATCAAGTCGATGATTAACTCTATTACGTGAATTGCTTTCAATTTATAGCGGTCACCATTATAATTTATAGTTGACGCCAATCTATTCAGAATATATATAGCCGAAACTTGGTCATTTGGGGATTTGATGGGAGAAACAAGACTTATCGGGAAGCCAAATTTTGATAGATTATCCAAAAGCCATGAACTTGCAAGTATAGTCAAAAAACCAAAGCTAAATACCTAATTTCGGCCAAAATGTGCAAGCATGTGACATCCGAAGCTTCTTATATGTGCTTAGAAATCTCCAAGAGAATATACAACGTCACAGTGTATCATCTTATTAGTATACCAATTCCCTGAATTTCATAAATTATAGTCAAATTTTTTTTGTTCTAACAAACGACATAGTCCTGAAAGTAATATATAATCAGCCAACTAAAGACAAACTTTTTAGTTCGAAATTATTTCTGAAATCGCGTTTGTCGCCGTAAAACAGTTCAAAATCATCTTGAACAGAATCGAGTTTGTCGACGTAAGGCGGACCAGGGAGTACTCCCTCAAAAAATTGTTCTTGAACAAAGCTGCAAATCTCAATGAGCTGATACCGGGCAGTGATTTCTGAAAGCCTCTGTCACGGAGAAACACTGCTGGTACCCGTGTTTCCAGATTTGGTGAAGGAATATAAACACCTGGTTTTTAATTTAGAAGATGGAGTTGAAACCCACAGAGTTAACTTTAAGGAACACCAATATTACTATTTCTGTAAAACAAAAAATTTTGTCGAAATCCAGCCGCCAGAAGATTGCGTTACACCATTGTTTAGCTAAGCTAAACCAGAAATTTTGACGATTTTCCAATTAGCACACTGAGTGGAAGCTCTGCGACCTTTGCTTGCTTCGTTTCAACAAACTGCAACATCAAAAAACACATTCGGAAATACATGTATCCCAAAGAATCATATGAAAGCTAAACATGTGGCTCAAAAGAACGTATATACGAAAAAGCTACATTTCGGCGGGTTGTTTGGTTAAACGGATTAAAAATTAAAAAGACCGATAATTAGGAGTCTAAATCTGCGTGCAAGTATATTTTGACAGCTGTATGCAATACCGTAGCATAAATTTGTTTACAATGAAAAGGTGCTAAAAGAACAGAAATATACAGTTTTGAAAACGAAGTCTCTAAATGTACATATTTGCTACAGGCCACCAGTTCCTATGTCAGGATATCTGCATATCATTGCCAATCACATGTCGTGACGTTATGATTGCTAGGGTATCAAGGCCACGGGGAAGTTAAAACAATTTAACCATTGCTTAGTGTGTTGGTGAATATGTAGTGTCGCCTTCCACTATGTATTTGCGCCACAGTCATCAACACAGCCGCGACACATTGAGCGTATATCGGTCAATCTCAATGTTTCCCATAAGCACTGAGTATTATGGTTATGTCATTCACCGAGAATTTTCAAATATTTGTATATCTGATTTGATTTTCCTAATAACTGTTCCTATGCTGACGCAAAACGGAAAAATATTGTTCACATTTAGCAATAAACACATTTCCTTCCACAGACCATATAGTTTCGAAGTATTGTCTACAAGTCACGCGGTGTTTTGCAAGTCAGACTTTTCTAATTTACAAATAAGCAGAAACTCACCAAATTTTTAATTCGAGGAACCTTTTGTTTATTAATACAACATTAATATCCATTCAACTACCAAACGAAGCAGTTCTAAAAACAAAATTCGATCTAAACTCTCATTTTATTGTTTCCAAGGAAGGCTGGTCAATTCAAAGAAAACGAAATTTGAATATTTCGACCATAGCTAAAGAAAAATATGTGAAAAGATTTTAAATTTAACCAGACTTCCGATTCTGGATTGTTTTTACTCATTTTGCCAGAACCGTAACATCAACACGATTTTGTCGGAATGAAATTACGGAACAGCGCGAGCGTGGCTAGTGCTTGCCGCGCAAATATAGTTGTGTTGCTTGTTTGGCGTGCTATACTTGTAGAGCAGCAGCTGCTGCCGGAGAGTCTAAACATAGGCTGTCAAAGTTAAATTGTACAGGTTTCGATCTGCATTCAAACAGGTATTATGAATTAACGTCTTGTGTCCAGGGCATCTTGAATCCGTTCTGGGTTGATCTGGCTTTGATAGCTACCAACGTAAATGCGACACAAAGCAGCGTGTTTTGCGTTGCAGCGATTCCCCGGAGTGGGATATAGGTGGCGGCTGGATTTGTACAACCCGGTTGCTCATTTCCCATCATAGCAATCTCACAGTCTATGTACAATCTACTCTAGCCCTCTGCTAAATAGAAAACATGACAAATTGATGGATTTAGTGCCGCAATTTATTATTTTTACAGCAAAATTGTACTTCTCGATGGGAAGATTTTGCTTACGAGACCCGCTTGAACTTGGAAACGGCAAATGATTAAGAATCAACAGTGGACCTTCCGATATATTTTCACCAACAGTAGAGAGCTAGCGTGGGTCTTCACATTATATTTAGAGACAACCCGTATCAGAAACCAGAATTGTGTGATATTGGAAACGGCCAAGAATTCCTTGAGATCATGTAAGATATTGTAACATACGTTACAGTTTTTTCAAAGTTTACAGCATTTGTTACGACTGCGTTTGGTATCGCTCGTCCACTGTTTAGCTTTAGCATAATTATGTCTTAAAATAAATTGTCACAGATAACTTAACGAAGAGCACATCTCCGAAAAACCCACAGCTACAATTCCGAAACAGCAACATGCTGTAAGACGTTAAAACATTTCACTGAGTAAACGTATCTCAAACCCGTATTTATAAGTGGAAAAGCACAATTCCGGCAAAGCAACTGAATACAGATTCAGAAAAAAAGAACGCAAAATTGTAAAACAAATAACCAATATGTTACGGATGCAACACTATAATATTGTGCACAAACCTCCGTATGAAATTTATTATCACAAAGATAAAGCGAAGTGTTGATCGGCTTGAACGGTTCGAAATCAATATTTACTTTCTTTTCTTTACCTTCGTCAGTCACAATAGTCCCGCAATAAATTACCAATCCATTTGGCGGCACTGAAAAAGCATATATGCTTCATTGACAGAGATACACTTAATGGAACAATATATATAGCAAAACAAATATGCCGTAAAATTAAGTGTAATTATAATACAACAACAGTGGTTTCAAAGCCGTAATGTCGTTGAGGCTCGTATTTAGGTGTTAAACGAATATTGTAAATTTTGAACGCTTTTATCACGGAAAAATGTTCACGACCAACTAAACTATTACAAGATCTTGAGTGTTGGAAGACGGTTAAGTTTTGGTATTGTAGGTTCTGGAGTGGTTTCTTTGTTCTAGTCGAAATGCCAGCGCGGTTTTTTCGTTCTAGCCGAAACGCCAGCACGCTCCGAAATCCTGGTTGTATTTGACGGCAGGTAATGCCGATGTAGTCTGCTTCATAAGCAAAACAAGTATATTTATAAAAAACGAAAGACCTCAAGGCATGCGATATTTTGTCTCTGAATTCGAAAAGGCTCTTGGTTCTTTGTCCCACTAACCAACAGGATTTTATTGATATGGTTTGGACAGTATTTTTTGAACAGACGGGTAAAATTCTTTTTGAGTCTGTGTGCAAAGATGTCACTAAAGGACAACTTAATTGTGAGAAATGCAGCATCTTGTTCAGTTGCTACCGCGTTAGCGTGATGCTTAGGGTCAGACCGATTAGACAGTATGATGGTATTATGCCATTTATTAAGATATGCTCGGATTGCGTTATTAATAATTTTACTCGGGTAGCCATTGTTGCGGAAATGTTCGCTAAGAAAGTGTATTTCGTGATGTATAACGTGATAGTTTGACTCGATTTTGAAAGCTCGATGCAAAAAGCAATTAATTAGGCCTTTTTTGTATCTAGGGTAAAAAGGAATCGAGCTTGGTCATTAAGCCCGTTAAAGTAAGTTTGCGATACGTTGATGTGACTAGTTTGCCATTTTGTTTCGAAGATTTGAGCACCCTTGGACCATGTAATTGTGATATAACTGTCATATCGGGCAACAGTAATTTTAATATCTTTTGTTTGTATAGAACTTACGATGTGATGAACCAAGTCAGCAGGCGAACTGTATATTGCTCTTGCCAGAGTCACCGTCGGGTTTCCACTTTTAAAGCCGTATGTTAAGCGGCATAGGTTAGCATCAAAGACATATATGGGTTTTGAGATAATGATTTTACACAAACAACCAAAATCTAAAAAACTATTAAGGTAGCAGTCTATACTATAATTACCCACCTCAGACTCCAGACGTATACTAAATGAAATTTTGTTATTCATTTAAAACAAGCTTCTCCGCAATATATAGAAATAAACTGCTAAAAAGTTCTTACATTTTAGACAACTGAGGAAGTCGAACCGCTGCTGCGCCCTACTAATTTTTTACTAATAAACTATATTTTATTTTCTGAGTATTTTCACTTGACTTGACTTTGTACTGTGTATACATAGTATGTGTAGTTTATATTTTTATAAATAAACTTCAAGTATAAAACCTGAATATATTCAACTATTGACATGCGTTTCAGTTTATTACGATTACGTTGAAATATAGTAAGATTCGAGAAAAATGTTACAAAATATGTATCGAGGCAGCAACGTCCATTGTTGCTTCATCGACTTTTGCTTTGTTTTGTTGGGTCTCTAAAGGGTTGCATTACAATAATTCGTCGTCAGTAGTAATAGTGTCTGCAACACACCGAGTCGTACTATTTGCATAGAAGCCTTTTGGTCAGTAAATTTAAATTTTAATTACATTTTTTGAAACAAGTTCAACGGTCTGTCTCTTTCGATGAATAACAAAATGGCGTAGCAGCAGTTCGTTTTTTGTTTCGACGAGTAAAGATTGAAATGTATCCCCGTTCAGGTTTAGTATGGTTTCGGGAGTCAATGAAAACCCATTTGTATTAAACACGTTTTTTGTAGCTCCATTAACGTTAATTTTGTAGAAGTAACTTTTAGCCCTATGCAATCAAATTCAGTAATGTAAGCATCAGCACCAAAACCGCCTTCTAATTCATTTTTAAGATCTCCATGAAATATTGGCTTTTCCAGTTCTCTTTTACCAGCAGTCGCTAACATATATTAGCGTATCGGTCTCGGAATAAACAATCTTTGTTTCTACCAATAATTTCATGTTCAGTTTCCCTATTCAGCTTATAGTTGATCATCATTATGTTATCGCCAGCTAGTTCTACACAGTTCCTTGAATCTAATACGCATATATATCAAAATCACTGTAGTTGTCGATCTGTTTTGGTTCCGAAAATTCTGATTCCGACCAAATCTTCCCTCTGAAATGATTAATCCCATCGTGATAGATAACAAGAGCTAAAACATGATAAGGAAACAAGGCACGCAGGAAAAGCTGATTAAACGGAAGCAGTGATGAAATAACCGCAGAGAAAGATCAACGCATTGCTTACAAGGTCGCCTGCATTGTCCTCCAATGCTTACAGGGATGTGCATCTTAAACTGTTGAGCTGCCAACTACACTATTGCTTATCCGATACTCTTCAATGAGCGTTGATTTCAGATTTCTTCGCGAACACACAACAGCTTTCGATCATGCGGACCAACAATATGGAACAGTCTTGCAATGGACAATCGCTGTGCTGGTCCATCTTTCACTAGATTTCGGAGAAAGCTTAAAACAGAACTTTTCTACGTTGCGTACAACTACTAATAAAAACAACCTTGTTGGATTAGCATGGTGGCGATTATCGTGGTCGTCACCGTGGATCTGACATCAAACGAACCCCAGACGACAAATTTTGGATAACTAAAAACGAAGTTCAACAGACGCCGCAGGTAGGCTGAGTACATAGGAGACCAACTCTATAAGCAACTGTCGAAAGATATCGATGACAATTTTTGAAAACTTCACCCATAAAGTCATAGAAACTGGACCATTGACGCAGCACCGCCGAGCTTTTCGAAAATAACCGCTATATCATCTTTCCTTACCAGGAAAAGTCCGAAGACATCCCAACAAGAGCTCAAAGTCGTAAACGACGTTTGTAGCATTAGGCTAACAAATATGTTTAAAAATATAATCATCAAGATTTTAGAGACAGTATCGTCGTTCCTTTCACAAGGGGGTCTAAATCTTTATGCATCAACTACACAGGCATCAGCGTACCCGATTTGCTGGCAAAATAAACACATCTGCATTGAGGCAACGTATGTCGGATGTTACTGAAATTCTGGGCATGCGACTGAAACGAAAAGTTCTAACTAGCAATATAGTGGTAAAATTTGACAACGTCAGTTATTACTGGGTGGATTGATTCGCGCGATAGCTCATTTGAAAGCTTGAAAATCCTCATTATTCTACTTGGCGCGAAACTTTATTCCAACATCGTACTCCAGAAAATTGATGCCAAAGGGCTTGAGTTAGGCTCCGATGAGGCGTATATCTGAGTAAATTGGGCTCATTTTATAAAATCAATAAACCTCTGTACCAGTGTAGTTAATGGTTTGCTGCACTTTTATTTTTGCACGTGGGATTTGGATCAAAAGTATCTCCATATCCGCTCGATGTACACGGGTGTTTTGGCCTCATTTTGCCGCGCAATTCGTACGCTATCTGCACAATGTGTGCTGCTATACCCAAAAGTGGGCGCATCTAGACCAGACCGGGATCAAATGAAAGCCTCTGGTCTGGGGATTCTAATGATTCCATGCCTACGGTTTTCTGTCCATAATTCGTCGAATTATTTAATTAAACGTATTTTACCAGCTTACTTATATACTAATTTGTCCTTAAGTCCGTGGATCCGGGTCGGATTTCCACGAAACCGGTCTCATTAGAAAGACCGTAAAATTTGCTATAATAAATGTTAAGTACAAAATTTTCGAATTCTCATCGGTTCCGGAGTTATGGACCGGAGCCGATATTTTCGGTCCTTAAATTTCCTAAGTTTTCACAATTTTTACTTTTGTTGCTTATCTCACCCAGCGAAATTGAACGCTGGTAGGCTTTAATGTTAACAACTTACCAGTGTAGCGAGCACTGGTAAACTTTATATTTTCGGTTTACTCTTATAATTTTCAGAGAAATTGTTCGATTGCTGTTCACTTTCGAGCGGACAGCCACATTTTTTGTAGTCCTCATTCGTGAGGACGGTCGTGACGGGTGTCCGTCACGGCCAGTATTTCCTAAGAAAATTTGCAACTCGTTTTGAGGTCCTACCGCTCGGGGTAGGGCAATTCCTACGTAGTCTCTTATTCCGGGTTTAGCGGGGAGTCGTACCGTCCTAAAATTTCCTACGAAATCGCGTATGGCAAGGGCTCGCCATGCGCACATTCTACACCTACAAAAATCTCAGTTCGTGTGCGTAAAAATCCTAAAATTCCTTCTAAAACATGTCAAAGACGTTACACTCCTCTGATCATATTCCCAGCCTAAAATTATGAAGATACACAACAAAGTATGACAATCAGAGCATATAAATCATGGTCGAACGCAGGCGCTTTTATGGCCTGTTCGACCCAACGAAACGATACAATCATAACACAATACTGGCATAATACGGTATACGGCAAAAACAATGGGGCGCTTTTACGGCCGCAGGCAACAACAATGGATGGTATGAACAGTGTACAATAATTAATTAACAATTTATATCCCAATCAAATTGTCGAAACTTGTACCTGAAAACATGTATAGACAACAATATCAATTCCACGGCACACAGTTATATCATACGGTCATGGTAACATATCGAAAATGTGCCTTTATGGCCATCAAACGAATAACAATAACGATGATAAGGGTACATAATTCAACTATACATACAGGGTGCCTTTATGGCCAATAGAAAATGATGCAAATACTAATATATATGTACCAAAGCGTGCCATTGGGGCACTATAATCAATATGTACATAGCTGAATATAGACATCTGCACAAACGATTACGATTCTTCAGCAATTATTACTTTCCTGAAATGGCAACGGTAATACCCATCTTGATCAAAACAGGTCGGCGGTGCAGGCCGAAATACTAAAAATACGAATCATTCACATGGCGGGACTATTTAGATCTGGTTACTCCGTTCGCTTATATATATATAGATGGTAGGATTGAATTTGGTCCAATTACATACGTATATACTTTGATTTTAGTTCTGTTTCACTTTTCTACGTATATATCCGATGATTTCTGATTTATCGCAACTATGTGCTTACATAACCTTATTGCTCTTGCGAGTTATTTCAATTACTAATTTACGTATATACTGCGGTTCAGGATTTGTGCCAGTTAGGCGATCCATATATACGGTGACAACAGGGTTTTATGGTCGATGGGTGTACATAAAGTAACTCAATATATAGAGAAGCTCAATTTACATATTTGTTCGCGTTCAGAGGAGATTAATTGGTTCTGCTTACATAAATGTACGTATTATAAGGCAAGGGTGGGTTCCGTACCCTTTTGGGCTATTCCTGTCAAGTGTTCGGGTTGGGGAGAAACCGGTGACTGAATTCGGAAAAGTTGACCACTATACACGTGGTCATGATTATTGGGGAACTTGATTAAAAGTTGACCATTACGCTATGGTCGGGATTTTTAGTACACGGAAAAATGTTGTCCATTATACTGTGGACGGGATTTTTTGTATTCGGAAAAAATGTTGTCCATTATACTGTGGACGGGATTTTTTTGTATTCGGAAAAAATGTTGTCCATTACACTGTGGACATAATTATTGGTGGTCGAAAAAATGTTGACCATGGCACTGTGGTCAGATTTATTTTTATTCGAAAAAATGTTAACCATTGGGTGTGGTCAGATTTATTTTAAATGTTGACCATTATCGTGTGGTCAGGATTTTCGTAAATGTTGACCATTGCTGTGTGGTCAAGATTATGGGTTTTCGATAAAAGTTGGCCATTAGGCTGTGGTCAGGATTATCCACCTCGTAACGATCCGTAAGGATCTGTTACATCTCTTAATTTTTAAAGGGAAAATTATTTGACTTTTTACTTGGGGTGGGAAGATTAAGTACGAGTTCTAAGGGTGATTTTGTCGGGGATTTTGGGTTTTGCTTGGGTGTTTTACTTGGTTTCGACGGGTGTTTCTTTACACCCAATTTATCGGCGTTAGGGGCTTTGCGATCCCCTTTTTTCTTTTCTCGGTGAAGATAGATCGGGCTCACTGGAGTCATGAGCCCTACAAAAATTTGCCATTGCGTGTGTTCCTCCCCAGTCGCTAAAGGCGACATCTGTACAATTATTAATAAATAATAAATCAATAAATATATGGTACAATCAAGAATTTGGTTTTCTTAGGGTTTCATATATCGGGATTCCAGCCAGCAGTTTACGGGGTTTCATTTATGACCGCTGGCTATTTTAAAATTGCCGTTTATAGTGGAATATTAGGTTTACGGGTGTTCGAGTTTCCTATTTTCCTTGGTCCACTTTAATATGTAGTTTCTTTCGAACTGTTCCTTAGTGCGTTTTGCTGGTTTTATGAAGGTTCCTACAGGTTTTTCAACGAAATTTCTAGTGAAATCCTAACGGTCTTTATGACCTACTCTTAATTTTTAAAGGGAAATTATTTGACCTAATACTTGGGGTTGGAATGTTATTCGGGGTGTCTTTGGTGTGTTTTAAACAGGATCGCTGACGCTTCGATCCTTCACAAATTCCGCGAACGGTGGTTCGATTTCACTTATAGTTAACAAGTCATATAAACATATCACAAACAGTAATATTACGACAAGTATCACAATAACTTGTCCTATATTTTGGGGGAGGTGGTTAAAACCCAGCTTATTAAGTTTACCAATGTTGGTGATAAGTACTTTTGCTATACTTTTAGTGTATCCATAAGCTTTAGGATGAATTTTGCGAGTTTTAACAGTTTTGTTATATTTTGGATGCGTGTTTTCGTGGTTTTCTCGGAACGATGAATGCTGGGAACCAACATAGGAGGTTCCTTTTATAATGGGTTGAGGGGCCTTTTTCTAGAGGGACTAATGTTTTGGCATTAAAGAGGACAACGTCCTCATTTGGACGGCTCTTTCCTTGTAATCTCTTGGCGTTTCTCAGGGTGTTTTCTGTGCATTTTCTTAGGGTTAAATAGGGTTCCTGTGGGGGAACCCGCACAAAAGTTAAGAACAACTGGAGATGGATCATCTTCTTCTTTCACGACGTACCGCGCGTTGACCTCACCGTAAATGAGTACTTGCGCAGTTTGGGGTAGTGAAAGCTCGAAATATCAATTTTACAATGGTTACTGATAAGAGCTTTTACCATATAAGGCTGCTCTTACTCTGCTCTTAAGCTCAAAATTTAGACAACTTTTAAGAGAAACAATTTGCGAAAACGGTTTCCGAAGGGGTTGGGGAAGAAGGGGTTTTACTGGATTTAGGGCTTCAGGGAACCCTGTTGTCGAGAGTCCGATTAGTACTAAAAGGCAAATATATTCAACATGTAGCAAGACTTACAAGACCTTACATCCTAAGCTTGAAATTTACCAAAATCTTGACTTTATATCATCTTTACGTCCTCGCTAATCTAAATTCTTGCACCAAATTTTGGGTATCCGACTTCTTGTAATTATGATCCACATACAAATACATGTAACATCCAGGTACAATAACAACATTTTCATACCAATACAATTCATTCATATAGTAATGCGGTACATTCGTATATAATTGCGATACATTCATAAATAATTCAGGTTCTAATAAACATGGTTATTATATCAAGTAGTTGTGAACGGGCTATTCCAATTCCTTTCAATGTTTTCATGTTCCAAAAATCCTACTCTGTATTCCTAAAAATCTAGTATTTCCTCTGCAACTGATCTTCCAACCAACGGCTCAAATCACCAGCAAAATGCTCATTAATGACTGGTTCCCAACTTTCCTTTGCATCACTCTTAGTACGTTCCCACGTGTTGGGTGACTGCAATTCTGAGGAAAACGGCGGCATTCTCACTTTACGTAGCAGGTGGGGCTTATTTTGCTGAAATTCGGCGTAGGCCTCCTGAAATTCAGTCGACCAAGCCATCATGTCCGATACAAAATTCCAATAAGGTGGCGGTGGTGTGACAATAGCCGTAGCAGAGTCTGCTAATAAATAATCAAAGGTACACAGATAATGTCTCAGTCGCCGTACAACATGGCGAGGAGAGTCTAGCGGGTGCTTTTCCCATGTTTTCTTTCGCAAGGCAGATAAATATCCGCCTACTATAACAATAGCTCGAGTTTGTGGGGTTGCCAAACAAACAGCCATTCGGATAAGAAATTCCATAGTTGCTTTGGGCCAACTATGGACGAAATAATCTGGGTTTTTGTTAAGTTTCAACAGCGAGGCGGCGGTAGCATCGCCGAGGATTAGCGTTGTGGGCCAAGAGACGATTCCGCTTTTGTGGAAGGTGCGAATTTCTTGTAATAATCGTCCCATTACGTTGTGGCAATTTCTTGGGCGACGGCCCATTTTAAAATCGTGAGGTCCAACACCTATGCCCCAGAAGCTATCGGAAGGATTAGCTTCCAGAAGCTGGGCTTCTCCTGTAGATAACAGGCTATATTTCAAGGTCGGCAGGTCGAACTTGGGCAATAATACCGTTCGCATTAGGTGTGGTAGGACGGGGCGAAGAAGCTGAGTATTTACCTCGTCCAAAAATTGTTGTTTATTTCTTCGGGCAATGGATTTGACATCTCGAGCTCCCAATCGAAGATCTTTGATATCTTGGCGGGCTTGATCCTCGTCAAAAAGGTAGGTAACGAGTAATTGATATCCTTGTTCTGTGGAATTGTATTCAATCGGGTAATGTTGGATTGTCTGATCGAGGGCGGCCATGTTTGACAACATGGGCCAACGAGTGCCCTTGGAGAGAAATATTTCGATCGGCTTCGAATAGTCGATGAAATAGTACGGCACGGAAACGGAATTTTCATGCGATTTGTTGATATCGGCATATCGCTTCGGTCCTTTGAGATAATTCATCTAGAATTTAAATACTTCGTCATTACTGACGGTTCTTCAGGGCAATTTTGGGTCGGAGCTCGAGGTTTGTAACGGGATTAGAGTTATTTCAGCGCTGTCAGGACGGCTATTGTCGTCCTCGACGGGGTGGTGGTCGCGGTGTCTGAACGGTTTGGAGTCCAAAGTCTTCAGGGCGTAGTGGTCTACGTCCCCATGGGTAATTCGGAATTCTTTCTGGGTGGTGTCGAATGATATGTTCGGCACCAGGTTGATCCATAAAGTCTAAATAAGGTGAATACATTGCTCGGCTGCTTGTTTGCCTGTTGGAAGGATCGACTCGTGTCGGTGGATGGTCAGAAAAAGTTTGCCTTCGACCGGCACGGTCTTCGTTAGGTCGCTGGGCCGTCCTACGGAAGGCTTCAGCGGTCGGAATCGTATCGGGTGGTTGCCAACGGCGTTCGTGGGCTTGTCTATACGGCATTTCACGGCGGTTGGTTAGTATATCCTGTCGTTGGACAGGTTCACTTCTCCTAGTTACAGGTATCGGGTATTTCGGACGGACATTATCTCTCTGCGGTTTACATGAACTATAAGCTTTAGTTCCCATTTTAGGTATCATTGACGATCCAGCTCTGGTCCAAGTAACGTTAGTTGCGGTTTGCGTATGCCTAGCTGAGGCGGTACTTGCGATTACTTGCTTAACATTATTAATAGTGCGCGGTTTTGCATATGTGCCACGCTGCGAGTTACTATTGCGTTGTGGCGAAGCGGTTGGGGTAGGTTCGTCATCACTGAGTACTCGTGCTATTCCTTGTCTAATTCTGTTTAACTCTGCTTCTGATTCTTCTGATGCACTTTCTATAACTACTCTTTGTTTTGGAGGTCGACCTCGGCGGGTCTTAGTAATTGTCTCCTCCACAAGTGGTTGTACTTGTTCATGTAAATAACGTGCGGTTTCTGGTACAGGCGTTGTACTTCCTGCGAAATGTTCTAGTAATTCGGTCGCAGCTTGGGAACTGCTTTCAGTTCCTTCTACTGCTTCACGTCTTCGTTCCTCTTCCTCAGCTAAGAAATCTCGTATGACTTCTTCAGCTATCTTTCTTCTAGTATGTCTTCCCATAAATGCTGTTTCTGGTATGTAAGGGTCTCTTGTGTGTACTGTTTCAGATTGTCTGGGTGGTTTGGGAGGTGGTTCAGCTGGAGCGTTTCGAGTTCGAAGATGGTAAGGTCCAACATGATCATCTCTAAATGGTGGAGAGAATGGTGTAGGTCTCACGGGAGATAAGTCATCCGGTGAGAGCAATCGACTAAGTGAACGAGATTGGGTTACAGGTACACCAGGTTCAGAATCCATTGAAGCGTTGCTTGAGTAGTACTGGTATAACGAATCATCGGGGGACGGTGCACGATGTCGGGGAATAGGTTCGCCTTCTGGTATTCCAGGAAAAGGCTTGGGTTGTATAGGTTCTTCACGGAACTTATATTGGGGTAGCGCTGATACAGGTGCTTCCTGTTCAGGGGTAGTAACAAATGCGGTATTTCCTCGCATTGTAGTAGTGGCCAGAGGCAGTGGCTCACTCAGTTCAGGTGAATTGATAATCTGTTCGGGGTATAAGCCAGCGGGATAATCGGGCTTAGGTGCCCAAGTGGCAGCTAATTCTAAATCGCAGCGGTTATACGGGCTAGTTGAATACGGGGGCGTCCGGTGAGGGAATTGTTCGTCCTCAGCGGGGAATAAATATGGAGCTTTCCGGTGAGGGCATGGTTCCTCCTCAGCGGGTGATAAATACGGAGTTTTCCGGTGAGGGTATTGTTCCTCCTCAGCGGGTAAAGTAACTTGGGGCGTAAGGATCGGGTTTCCAAACTCATCGAATCCTTCGAAAGTAGGTGATAATAATTCATCGGTTCGGCGGTATTCTTTCCGCGTTATAGGTACTGTATGTTCGCCATATTCAGGCAGAGGACCAGTATAGTTATCTGGTAAATAAGGTAATTGAGATGCGTTTTGAGTAATAAGTTCTTGAGAAATTCCGGGCCAATCGTATTGTGGCGTCCGGTTTGGATCAACTATAGGTAATCGGTTAGGTATATTAGTATCCATGGCGGCTAAGTGAATATCAGCTTGTGCTTGGGTTAGATTCGCTGCGGGCTCAACGTCATCCGCAGGTTCGGTTTCATCCGCTCGTTCGCGGGAATAATTAGGCGCAAATGATTGTCGCATTTCAGCGATTGATTCAGGGTCCGCGGCTTGGACTTCGCGGATAAACATACGATCGGCGTTGATCGTTTCATTGGGATATTCCAATGGGGTTTGCAAATGTTCATCAGGTACGTCCTGTAAAGGATCTTCCATACCTGGAAAAGTACGAAGTGGGCGATAACAGGGTTTAGTGCGATTAAAATGCACAAGATGCCTTTTCGCATGACTTTGCGCGGTAAGGCGTATTTGGAGACATGGCGGCATGACCTTTAATATTTGATACGGTCCACACCATCTTTGTTCAAGTTTACGCGATAATCCAGGGGTTGTGTGGTATCGATACACCCACACTTCATCTCCAACTTTATATGGAGGAATTTTAGTTTTCCGGTTATAATACTGTTTACGGTATTCACGGGCGGCTTGCATTGAACGGTATGCATTTTCTCTAATAGTGGCAAGCCATCTTTGTACATTAGTACGGTAAGCTTCAGCTCCGGGGTACTTTTCCCAGTCAGCTGGCGAGGATATATCTCCTGGTACTCTGGGGTAATATCCGTACATCAACAGAAACGGAGGATATCGGGTAGTTGTATGCACAGATGAGTTATAGGACATTATACAATAGGGCAACAGTTCATCCCAGGTTGTATGATCATCAGGTGGTAGGGCTGCTCGTAACAAGAAAAGTAGGCTGCGATTAAATCTTTCTATTTCGCCATTGGCTTTCGGATTATAACTTAGCGTTTCACGCTTGAAGGTACGTAGTTCAGCACATAGGGCTTGCATGAGGTCGGAAATGAAACATCGACCTTGGTCGGATACTAATTCAGCAGGTGCGCCATGTCGGCATACAACTTCTTTGATAAATACTTGGGCTACAGTGCGAGCTGTTTGATTAGGGATGGCGACGGCAATAACAAACTTGGTAAATTGATCAATAAAAGCAAGCACGTACTTATTTCCAGTACGGGATTCAACACGAATATCAAGGATGTCAACGTACATCCGATGCATAGGGGCGCTGGCTTGAGGTAGGTCGCCTAGGGCAGCTCGGACATTCTGAGGTAAGTTACGAGACTTTTGGCAGGTTACGCATCTCTTCACATAATCTTCAACATGTTTGCTCATGTTTTCCCAATAATAAAATTGCTTAAGTTTGCTCATAAATCTATCACGGCCTGGGTGGCCTCCAAATAGGGTATCGTGCTCATGCTTTAGGATATGGGGAATAAGTCGACGAGGGACACAAAGTTTCGGGCGATGATCATTTGGTAAGATTGGATGCAGGTACAAGATTTGTGTTGTAGGGCAGATACGGTAATGGTGTGATTCTAATTTTAGTGTGACAGCATTTTTAGGTTCTTTAGGAAGAGTTCCTTTCTGTAAATATGTTCGAATAGGACCAAACTTGTCGTCTTGTTGTTGTAATCGAGGAATAATTGTTACTAAGTTCTTATCTGGTTCTTGGCTAAAGTGTGGTAAGTATAAACCTTCTCCAGTGTCTTTCACTTGTTCGGGTCTTAATAGGACTATAGGACTTTCACAAGCGTATCCTACTTTAACTAACGCGTCGAAAGTTTCCTTCTCAGGTATTCCTTGAGGTTGGTTTGTGGGAGGAGAATCTTCCTGAGGTGGATCGGGTGCACTTGAAGGACCAGGGTTTTGTTCGCTAGGGCCTGGCTCAGGGCTTCCTATAACTCCTGAACCTACGATGACATAGTCTTGGGGTTTACTAGCTATTTCGGGTTCACCGTAGGTATCTAATATTCTCCTACGTAATCCTTCTGTCAGTTTAGGCACCTCCGCATTAGGCATCATTTGTTGCAATTTCTTAAGCGTCCGTTTAACGAACTTATCGTTCGCTTCTCTCTGTTCGGGGGTTTCATCCGATCTTTTGCGTTTTGAGCCATTCTTACGTGACAACATTGCCACTCTCTTACGGTACTCCTCTTCTTCATCCTGTTCTTCCTCATTATCTGAGGACAATGGGGTTCCTATATCGTGTTGTGGATCTCTCGAGAGGGCATCAGCGTTTGCGTTGGCCTTTCCAGGCCGGTAGGTGATATCGAAACCACCAAATTCCATTAATAGTTCGTTTCTCCACTGGGCCAAACGCGAGTTTCGCGGAGGCCGATCGAAAAGAGCCTTAAGCGGCTTATGGTCGGTTTCTACGTGGAATTCATGTCCTAATAGGTAATGTTTAAAATGCTGTGCGGCCCAACGTATGGCCAAAGCTTCGGCTTCAATAGCGGGGTATCTACGTTGATATCCTACTAGGGATTTACTAGCATAAGCGATGGGTTGTGTTCCTTTGTCAGTTTTCTGGGATAAGACAGCTCCTAAGGCGTATCCGGAGGCATCTGTCTGTAAAACGAATGGTTTAGTAAAATCTGGGTAGATTAACAAAGGTTCTTCGACTAGGGCTTTTCGTAATTTGTTAAAAGCTTCTTCACATTGGGGTGTCCATTTGAATTCGGAGTCTTTTCGGCGAAGACCATTCAAAGGTTCGCAAATATCTGAATACTGAGGTATAAATTTGTGGTAATATCCAACGAGACCTAGGAAACTTTGGAGTTGTTTCAGGGTTTCAGGACGTTTATAATTATCTATAGCAACTGTCTTTTCAGGGTCAGGTCTTACTCCTTCAGAGCTTATAATGTGACCTAGGTATTTGAGTTGTTTCTGTCCAAATTGACATTTTGATGGCTTTAGCTTGAGGTTAGCTTTTCGAAATCGGTCCAATACAGTGACCAAGTCTACTAGATGTCTATCGAAACTAGGGGAAAAGATCAAGATATCGTCGATGTATATCAAACATCGTTCCCATTCTAGTCCTTTGAGTACTATTGACATGCATCTTTGAAATGCTCCAGGGGAAGAATTTAAACCAAAGGGGAGAACATTATATTCGTATTGTCCGTGAACGGTAACGAAAGAGGTCTTTTCTTTTGTTTCGGGGTCTAGTTCAAGTTGCCAGAAGCCTTTGTTTAAGTCTAAACTGGACATAAATTTAGTGTCTCGGAGACATCCTAAAATATCGTCAATACGGGGTAGAGGGTATACATCTCGTTCGGCAACTAGGTTCAACTTACGAAAGTCGACACACAGGCGTAATGTTCCGTCACTCTTGGTTACGTATACTATGGGCGATCCCCATGGGGAATCGGAGGGTTCTATTAATCCGGCTTCAACCATGTTATTTAATTCTTCTCGGAGGGGTTCTCTCAAAGAGTGGGCAAGGCGATACGGAACTTGTTTAATCGGTCTGGCATTTCCAGTGTTAATCTTATGTTGGTGTATGCCACATCGGCCTAAATCAAACGGATGGGTACTAAAGACATCCGCATTTTCCGAAATCACTGTTTTGAGTTGTTTCAACTGGAATGGAGTCATAGAGGTGTTTGAGAAGTTAATCTCGCTAAGGATTTGGATCGAACGTTCTGTGTCGATCGCTTTCTTTTGTTCATTAATAACTTGTACGACATTATCGGTGGTTAGTCCTAACCTGTTACATTGCTTAACCCTTTTGGGTGGTCCTAAATTCAGTAGGAGATTATTTTGATCGTACAAGAGTTCAACGGCGGAGTCATCGAGAATTTCGATATGTCCTATGGTCTGTCCTGCATGGATTGCTGTAGGGAGATTTCCAAAATTCATAACAGCTACGGGGATTAATCGCTGTCCGGTTAGAACCAGAGCGTGAGCGATTGCTAAATCTAATATTAGTGGGTCTGGGACGAATAGTGCTTGTCCTATAGGAGGTTGGGCAATTTCGGGTATTGCGTTAATAAATAGTTCAGTATTTGGGGGAACTTGTACGTATTGTCGACTTACGACATTGATCACGGGTGGGTGATAGTCTGCCTGGTCGGCAAAAGGCACAGAGCACTTCTCCGAACCATTTGATAGATCTAGACAACGGTCTTTAAAATTTATGGCAACTTGTGGTAAGAAAGCCATAAAGTCGGTTCCTAAAATACATTCGTACGGGGTGTCGTTAGTAACTTGAAATTCACAGGGAACCGTAAGAGTTCCTATGGTTATAGGTACTTTCACCACTCCACTTATAGAAAGTTCTTGTTGCGTGGCAGAAACTATTCTCGTATTGGTAGATTCGCGGGGTACTAAGCCTAGTCGGGCTGCAATAGCTTGAGATAAAATGGAGACATCTGCTCCAGTGTCAATAAGAGTATTTACGGGTGTTCCTAGAATGGTGGTGTTAATAATCAGCGGGGTATTATTGGCTTTGAGTGCATTGACTCGTTTGGTTACGACACCAGTGCGGGATCTACTACGTAGTCGACGGATGGGGTTAGCGAATAACTCTCCATCATCGATAAATACCATACCTTCATCAGAAGGGGCGCTCGGAATAGGGCGTTTCCGTGTATAACGGCGCGGGGTTCTACTAGTTCTACGAGTCCTATCGGGAGATGGTAAAGAGGTGGTACTTTCAGCTTTCTGTAACGGTGTCATAGCATGTGCTTCATCGGTATAAGAAGTGGTAGATGCTTCAGGTGAAGTCATCATCCATTGGGTGGTCGGTGTTAGTTCGATTTGGTGGTTATCCACTCGGCTTTTACCAGGGAACCATCTGGGTAAACAATGAGCACATCGTAGGGGTAATTTACACTTATATAGGCCATATCCTAGTACAATGATGCCTATTATTATAGTGATTATTGCGTACGGGGAGAGTCCAGTATATTCGAGTGCAGGAAGGGCTATAACCTTGTGTAACTGGTCCTTCGCTATTTGGGCTACTTGTAGGTTAATGGCTTTAGCATTTTCTAAAGAACTCCAAGTGAGGGGTTTTAGCTTGGTATTAGACAACTGGTCCATGGAAATGTTAGGGCCAACTCGAACCATTAATTCCTCAGGTTGTAACATGCTTGTTAGCATAAGTGATCCTACAATCAACTGTGTGTAGTTGCCATGCGGCATCCAAACGACTCCATGGTCGGGTACTATCCTACTTTGTCCTTGTGTAATATGTGCGAAATGTCGTTTGTCGGTGATTACGAGTTTCTCCTCCGAAGTACGGAGCAAGACTCCTTGCATAGTAGTGTAGACATCGGTACCATTGTCAAGTGGTCCGATTAGAGAACGGTTTTGACATTTTGATTTGGTGTACTCAGAGACGAGGTCACCCGAGATAATCCAATCAAGGCAATGTATGCGTTGATCAGTTACAAGCGCGTGCGGTTCGCAAAATGCAATGCCAGGACGGCGTTTGCAAGCGGCTAAATTCAACACTTCAAAGCGCGATGAAGATACGCGTGCTGCGTATTCTGGTAGCGGTAATTTTACATGCGTTCTAGTAGCGGGTACATTCCAGCCAGTGTTATATATGCGAAAATACGGTCTTACATCATTCGTGGTTGGTAAGGGTAACTGCAAAATAAATCCGAATCGAAAAGTATTCAAATCTACGTTAACTGGTAAAACTCGTCCAAATTGGTATGCTAAATTAGGTTCACGGGCTAAAATAGACTGGGAAATTCTTGGATCCATCTCAAATAGTCGTCTTAACATTAGGGCATCTACTACGGTCGGCGTTAATTCTCCACTCAACATGGACTGCATTATAGCTTGGACGGACGATCGAATGTTAGCTCGAACTGTATGGGTAAGCAACATCTGGTTCACTTGCATCACTGCTCTATGTTGTGAGCATCTAACCTGTTCTACCATATCTACAACTTCCTGCATACTATGGTGTAGAAAGGCATACAACTCTTCGTTTGCCTGGGTCAACTTCTTAATTTCCTTCGTATTACGTAAGGTTGCTTCTAGGGTATCCCTCATATATGTTCTTATAGCATGCATTTGGTTTCCCATATTGTGTATGTGAATGCCATTGGAGATGGACATTCCCATTCCTAGAAATCCTGACACTGCTCCAGCGGCAGCTGCAATAAGCGTAACGAAACGTTTGCTTCTCTTAGGGTCGTCGTGACAAAAATGTAGGTTATTGTCGCAGAATGAGCGCATAAGGTTTGAATAATAGCTAATATCCAGGACTCCGTTATAGGTTCCACTTAACTCTGTTCCTAATTCTCTCATAGTTTTGTATAATTGCGGGTCAGTTGTGCAATTGCTCCAGTAGCAACAGTCGGATGAACACGAGCCATCCGCGTTGTATAGTAGGCAAGGGGTAGCTTCGTCTGAGGGAGCTCTCATATCTGGTCTCCAATGTCTTAAGGTTAGCTGTAAAACTACTGGTAAATATGTGAGTTGATCTGACGTGATCATTAGTCCTTGAGGTTCAACTACAACTCCTACTTGAGAGTTCACTACTACTCCTAGGCGGGATATTTTCTCGCTCATCGGCGTCGAAACTGCATGAGTGGTTGAAATCAATGCCAACCACATAACTAAGAGAACTCCACAAATACCATTAACTAAGGTACTAGTCCTGTATCCAACTAATGGATTAGACGCGACTGGCGTCTGTTGAGATTCCTGAGGGACTGGTTCTAATTCTATTTCATCTTGGCAGGGAAGGCTTATATCTTCGTTAATCTGATCATTATTCGTTTCAGGGTCGGTGTCCGTTTCATCTAGGTACTCCTCCATCGCATCAGCTAACTGCTGATCGAGGTCTTCTACTGAGGTGCTTTGTTTTGGAGCTTCACATGTTAATGAGGCTACCGGATGTCTTAATAATTGTAGCTGGGCCTTTATCAGTTTCTGGCGATCTTGTCTATGAGATTCCTTCTCGAACGTTGTATGTTCAGTGATATGCTGCACCAATTCATCTACTGGAATACCTTGGGTACCTTGATTGCGAAAAATAATATCTAACAGATAAGGAGCTTGCTTGATTAGTTCGTGGAATTCCAGATTGCTATTACGATAGCTTACTCTTGCTGACTGTGTTCCTAGTCCTATGAAGTATGACCAACGAGGCCAAACGGTTCCATCTAAATCGATAAAGGCACAACTGGTAAATAAGGTTCCGGTGTAACTCCACCTTCCATAATATCCGTCGAAATAACATTCACTCTCGGGGAGTATTAAGGGCTTAGACAAGTCGAGGTGATTTTCTCCGCACTTCAAACAAGTAGGTATATAACTTAACTCAGCCTTATAGGTCTCCTCCATAACTTGGCGGAGCGTGTGGCCATTCACGCATTTACCCACCAACTCTAGAAGAAGCTCCAATGAGGATAGAGCTACGATGCTTAGGTAAATTCCTGAAGTTCTGTGTTCTATCGGTGAGACTACGCCTAATAAATGAGCTAAAACAGCTGCATCCCTTTTAAGTTCTGGCTGGTTACATGCGTCCGAACGTATCTCAAACAGTCGAGCTAAATTATTCAGTTGTTCTATTACGATAAGGGTACGCCTATAAAAGAGAATTCTTGGTTGCGGTAAACAATGCCATTCGAGGCCTAAGCATTTGTCGGGTACTATAAACTCTGCATTTTCCATTCGTTTCTCGTCTCGGTCTCCGGGATTAGGTTGAAATGGGGTAAACTCGATTCGTGGATAACGGTACTTCATCGTCTTCGCTTTCTCACTGGGAATGGTGAACATGTAGTCCGGTCCTAACAGTCGGTTACGTTCTTCGTTTGTCATCACTCTCAAAGTTCCAAATTCAATAGGTATATTATTATCAAAGTCCATTCGAAACAATTTATGCAAGCGTTCGTCCAATTCACGTAATCGTTTCGTTCTTTCCCCATTTACATATTTCCACAAAGTCTCTTGTGTCCAATTAAAGTCCATATTATTATTATCATTATTATTATCATCTACAACGTCGGGCCCTTCTAATAAGAACATGTCAGGTGTCGCATTAAATTCTACGGAAGATATTCGACTTGAGGGCTCTATTTCGGAGCTACAATGTAGACCCAGGTCGTCACCCGACTCTACATCCCTTATTTCTTCACTGGATTCACCTAATCCATCCAGAGGCGTACTTGGCACTCCTTCGATAGGATCCTCCGACTGTACTAAGTCTTTATTATGCTCCATAATCTTTGCAATTTCCTGATCGCATTCTTCTTCCTCACTAACTTCTTCGCTGACTAGCGGTTCTTCACTCTGACTTAACTCTTTGTTTATACTGCTTCCAATTACCACTTCAGCCTTGCTTGCTGGACTACTTTTCTTAGGCGGTCGCTGACATTCCCATCTTCCTGTCGAGTCCCACTCGTGTGGGGGCGGCGTATTTTGCCTACGGTAACAGGCTCGGTAGGGATCTTGCCAATACAACCAAACTTCTTCTTCACTCTCACTTTCATTACCTGATTCATTATTTTCATTGTCCTCGTTATCTTCTGTTTCTGGAATCTCAAATTCTGTCCCAATCTGGGTTTTAACTTCCTTACTTAGTTCAACTACCTGATCTTCGTCACTACTAATACCTATTTCAACAATTTCATTTAGATTACCTTCATCACTACCTTCAATTACTTCACTGACTTCAACTACATTGTTCTCGTTACCATTTTCAACAACTTCATTACTATCAATTACACTACACAAATCATTAACTCCCACGACCACGATATCAGGGCACTGCGATCGGTCGGCTCCTGTAAACCCTATGTTACAGGCCCGTGCCTGAACAGACCCCAGGCAGGTCGGTATATAACTCTGTTTACTCCCAATGATCATGCTCGTATCCTCAGTGAGGCAGTACGCAACTTGCTCTCTACCTCCACATGGACACGGGGAATCAATCGCAGTTTCCTGTTCGCTGGTCGGAGTACAACTCAATTCAACTTCATCAAGGGAACCGTCGTTTCGCGCTCCAACGACGGGAGATGCAGACTCACCGAGGGTGGAAGAGTCAAATTCTATCACCTCATCTACTTCGACGGTGGACGCAATTGGAACCTCACAGTGTTTGGATCGGTCAAATTCTATCACCCAATCTACTTCACTCCCATGCCTGGATGGACCCCGGGCAATCATTTCAGCCCCAACGATCACATCCGCTTCTTCAGTCCGAACGGTCGCGAATCGCTCAGTACCTCCACTTGGACACGGGCGACGAGGGCAGCCCCGGTCAGCATCAAGGAAGGACCCAATGACTGGAGAACCCCTGGTCAGTGAGGGTGGGAAATTCACCTCCTGCCCCATAATAATATCAGCCGGTTTTAAATCATCAAACTCACACGGACTTATCTCTTCGGCGCCGGTTACCGGAAAATTATTCTCTAAAGCGCGCCTAAAAGGGGATTCACATGACACACCACACTCAACAACAGAACGGCTGACGTTGCCGTCCGTCTCACACACATTCACACCATACGACTCATGACACGGATATACGCAATCCTTAGTATTTTGAACGGGACTAGGACTGATCGCTACCGAATGAGCTCTGGTTTCGGCCGAATCAGTCTCCATCATCCCTGGTTCATCCCACTTCTCTACAGACTTCATGGATACCTCACACGGCAGAGCACTTGAAGGCTGGGCAGGTTGAACCATAATATCATTAGTGGCTTCTACGCCTGGGCCCTTAACTCTACTATTATTACTAGCTGAACAACTTATATAACTATTGGACCCGGACGCGGCGAGCGTAAACGCCATTGCGCGATACATCGACGTAGCCGAAATCCGGTCGCTACGAGCGTTACCACCCGCCCTGACGGCAGTTATGCGGGATACATCGCAGTGGCCAATATTCTCTCTCACTACACAACTCAATGGGCCAGTCTCGGGGGAGGAATAAAAATTAAAATTACCAACATCCCTTTCAGCTTCCATAACATCACTATCAATCATCTCCACGGAGCTGGGGATCCCGGAAATCCTACAGGAGGTGATCCCAGGGCGCATACCGGCATTATCAAACCCACACGGACTTATCTCATCGGCGCCGGCTACCGGAAAATTATCAAACTCACACGGACTTATCTCATCGGCGCCGGCTACCGGAAAATTATCACCAAATCTAGAACTACAACTATCTGCTACATCCATTCTTTCAGTTATATTCTCAATAGCTATATCCATATTCTCATTTGCTACTTCCATTATTTCATGTGCTACTTCCTGAATCATCTCACAACCGTTTAAATCATTCACGGACTGTTCTTTTCCATTTTCTGATGGATATCTACACATCTTAGATATTTCTTCCTGGCTATATTCTTCTGATCTATTATTATTTGTTCTGTTTCCAAACTCGCCCTCATAGTCGTAATATGTTCCTTCACGTTCACAAGTGTCCTCGTCCATCTCCACTAACTCATCGGTGGTAACATGGTCGGTCGAGGGTGACGCCTCGCGGCTCCGAGTGTGACACGTAGCATCATCAAACGGTGCGGTTACGACCACGTTCACATGTCGAGCGAACACATCACCACCATCAGTTTCGTCATAATCACTATAATTGTCCTCGGCGGTTAAATATCCGTCACTATCATACTGTTCGTCCGTTGCGGCAATTGCGTTTACTTGTCCGGACTGTTCACCAAACCCTAATCTTTCCTGGATTATTCCTAATTCTCGGCTCAAAACCTCTAACCGGTGGTTCGTTGCGGGGCTGGGATCTTTATTTCTCCTACGGCGGGTTGCATTACAATTAACTTGGTTGCGGCGGCGTTGCCTATCGCCATTCCACTGGCTGGGTCTTTCTCTCATTTGACCGTAATTATTCTGGAACTGGGGTTTATTCTGGGGATACGCGGGTCCCATCGACGCGCGATCGTTACGTGAGCGCTGGAATGCGTTATTCTGCTGCGGGTAATTGTTAAATGCGTTCATCGGTCCGTTTCTAGGACCATCAGAATAACTGCGCGGGTTATTGTTTGCACCTTGATATGGTCGATACTGCTGACCATTCATGCGATTAGTATCAAAGCGGCGTGCGCCATTATCAAACTGATTGCTACTATAGGGCTCATTTGAGCCTCCTGAGCGATTTGGCTGGGCTCCACGCTGTACATAGCTGGGGACATATACATCGACAGGCTGATGTCTTCGCGCTACAGCACCTGCTGGTTCTGGCGGAGGGTATGCCACCATCGGGCAATAGCGAGCATAGTGACCATTCTGGCCACAACGGAAACAATTTATAAGAGGCATCTGCGGGTGCGGCGCTACTGGTTGCGAATTATTTGCGTACGGCTGCGCAAGCGCGTTCAATTGCTGCGGAGCTCCTGCTCGGCGGTCGATTACATCGAGTAATCGGTTTATCGTATCATTATTAGCGTTACTTGCACGACGGTGATCCTCTAATACTGACTGAAGTTGGGTGACCACTCCTTCTCCAGGTTCCTCGAGAAGAGCATTAACTGTCTTCGTAGGACGCGGTTTACTTACTACTGCGGGGGTGTCCGGTTCAGGACAATCAGATATCGCATCCTCGTATCGCTTAGCAACTTCTAACATATCGCGAAAAGTGGCACACTCATGAATTTGGTTCAAAACTTGTCTACGTAGTTCTACACGTAAGCCTCTCTGGAAAAATTTGCGAAGCAGCGAATCCCTCTGTGGAGGGTCAACATCGGGGAATGCTCGGTCACACAACTTTTGCAATTCTAAACCATATATAGCGACTGTTTCCTCGGCACCTTGCTTCCTAGTGCAAAGGCCTGCGAGCGATTTCTCTGGGCGGCGCGAAGAAGAAAATAAGAAACGTAAATTGTAAACCAGACCGTCAAAGGTTCGTCGTTGAGCTGGGGTCAGGCCTGCATAGGCCTCTCGAGCGGGTCCTCTCAGTAGTGCGGGTATGCATGTTAACTTTTGTTCATCACTCCAATTGTTGGCACTAGCCAATCGATTGAACATTCGAATCCAATCTTCAAAATCTTGACCTCCAGGTTTTCCTTCAAAGGTCGGCATATCACGAAGGGGTATTATGGTTGTCGCAGAGGCGCGTTTAACAAGGTGGTGCAACAGGGCACCTAAAGTGTCCTTCGAGGGGTCAGGGAGAGGCGGTAAATCTCCATTATTACCTTCAGAATGGAGCGGGTTATGGTTAAAAAAGATACAGGGTTATTAAAAAGATTATCATCCGGTTCTACGTATTCTCCGAGATCAGTCATGGGGTATTCTTGTCGGTTCGCCATCAAAAACTGTCTTTTCAAAACAAGACCTTATAACTTTTCCTAGTCAACGCCGGGTTCTCAAAAATTCAGGCTCTATTCTTTTGAAATTTTTAACCAAATTTCGTCGAAACTCTTTACCCGTTCACTGCCAATTCACACAAATACCAATATGTCACTAAACAGAAATTGTACAACAACAATCTAAACTATGAATGATAGTCTCAAAAGTTTACAGTGTCCCAATCCAGCGATGGCAACGTTCTTTATTCCACGAGCTTCTCCACTAGCGTTTGAGGTCGGTACGATATGGCACGCCAGCGACTCGATCAGCGGTCTTTGGCAGACGATGGTACTACGATTGTTACGATGGTTGGAGTCGAGGCGACGGTTGGTCGGCGGCAACTTGTCGACTTCGGCGGCGTTCCTGGCGATTGATCGTTTGACTTGTCGCTGGGTCGAATTAGTAACGGCGACCGGTCGATTCCACGGCGCTATAGTCCTGCTCGAAACTGACGAATCCAATACCCGTTTAGTGTAGCCAAAACCCCAGGGCAATATGATAACGCGGCTAATATGCCAATAACCCGAATAATAAGGTTAATAATTTTAATAATGGGGCCGATTACCGACTAATATATATCTTCCACTATCCCACCGAGTAACCGTTTAACTAATACGACCAATAACCCCTTTTTACCGATTATACCCGAATTAATACCACCAATAACCCGTTTTTCTCGTAGATTAACCCTTATTAATACCACCAATAACCCGCTTCGATTATAACTGATACGACCAATAACCCTTTCTATTATTACTAATACGACCAATAACCCTACCAGAGTAACCAATAGTTCCGATTGACTTAACCAAAATCCCTATAACTATTCCACGACAGTTGGTAGCCGCTTACTAGACCAGTAACGAGATACTACTACCAGTTCCCGTTAATGTTAACTAGTTGACGACGGCTCAATAGATTAGCGAAATTGAGTCCGAATAAGGTGTTCGACGGCGGCTCAATGAATTGACTAAATTGCGTCCGGATGAAGTAATTAGTAATTAAATTGGCGAGGATTCGCTATAAATAGGTACTATAATAGTTTGATAAGTTAAGTATTATTGCAGTAAGGGGTTAGGGATTAAGTGCCTGAAATAGTGGTCCCCCTCTGGGGTCGCTTCTCCGGACCGCACCTCTTGGCTCGTGGTTACATCGTTCCTTTTCCGCACGGGCGGTTACACATGTACACGGGTACATCCACACAATGGTATAACAACAATTTCAATGACAATACGGCACAACAATCACATAACAATCATTGATACATAGCAATCATATGACAATCATGACAAAACCTATACTCCGATTAGCATCATCCTTGGTCATGCACCTGAACTCTTGCAATACTTATATACATATATCTCTAGATTTGGTCACCTTGTATGTATGCGAGAGGTCACTTTTCTCAAAATTTCCATAAACTATATAAACGAGTGAAATTTACTTAAAACGTGTAGTTTGAACGAATAAATTTAGCTCACGGCGTGGCCCCCACTTGTAATAATATCGACGTGACGCTGCTGCACTGCGCACTTCCCAGACGCAATGCCCATACGACCCCGGCTATCGTGACTTCAAGGGCGGACCTGATGGGTTTCAATCACGCGAATGTCTTTTCCCACGCGAGTCAGGCCCAAGAAATGACGGAGCTTAGCAAGCCGCAGGAGCGCTTCACAGGATGTGTTCTGATCCTGCCGGACGGGTTGCGCACGTAGTCTACGAGGTACTACCTTTGAGGTCCCCAGGGAGGTCGGCTCCGTCACCTGCTCACAGGCCAAAGAGACCGTACCACTATTCCCTATCCACGTCTAACCCGGGAAGTATCAAATTCTTTCTAACTTTCTAAAAATGGACAATTATTTGGTTTTGTTTTAGCCAGTGGCCCCCACTAGGGTCCGACAAATCCCTAGACGTTTAACGTCGGATCCGCGCGTATCTAATTTCCTAGTTTGGGTGCTCAGCGTGAGTTTAAAATTTTCTTTTCTAATGAGTCGCACCAGTCGTACCTATACAACAACAATGATTAATAAACTAATTTGTAATCGGCGAGTCACGCTCAGGTTTGCTTCTTCGATGCGCGTGTCAAACCTGAACGTGGGTCGTCGATCGGGGTGACGGATTTCAAACCCCTTCAATTCCTATCGCTACAGTGGGTCAACAAAACACTTACACAATTCGGGTTTTCAGCGAGCATTTATTGATGAGTTACACAAAAATTTACGGGTACGCGGACAGATACATATTGTACGGGCAGATACAATAGCGTTATGTCACATTTATAGCACGCTAATACGTAATAAGCAGAGCATCGGTTGGGGAGGGTCGCGGAGTCATCGCCTTTTTCATGGAACTCACACAGCTGAGTCAAAACACGGCATATACTGTGAAGCCTTATCTTATGACAGCTGCGCTTACCTTACTCATGAAAAACAGTAGTGGGTGAAGTTAAGATTAGTACTAATGGGTGCTACGGTTAGTTATCGACATCATGAAGGCGCCATCGAAATAACTAGTGGCTCAGTACTACATTCGCTGACAATGTTGGGTACTCCGATACACAATAGGTTCAGGTAAGCGAAAGGCGGAACGAGGCGGGGATACGGGGATGAGCGTGCAACGGGACGTTTGCGAGACTTCATCTTGCTCATGCAAATCACAAACTTATGGTACATAATGATCAGGTAATTGAATTCGCAATTAGTAGCGATGCGGTTAACTTATGACAACACAACACAATAATGGATACGACAATGCTTGAGGATATCATGACAAGAGTATGCAATATTCCTTGGTACGACTCCTAAGTTCTTTTCTAAGTGTGCGACAACGGTACGGTACAAAATTTTCTCCTACTCGCATACATACATACAAGTTTGAAATGTGATATAAACTTTGTTCTGAAATATCCGGATACACTACATAATTTTGATCCTTATTCTCTACTAGATTGCTCCACAAGCACGGTGGAATTTAGGCCCTGATTTTCATAATTCTTTGATCCGGGTCATGGCAGGAACAAATGCTTCGAATACAACAACTTGATTTGTAACAACAGAGAAAAGGAACGATCGGGGCGGACTTGTCTTCCAGACACTTACGGGGTCCCGGTAGACAGAAGTTGGGACCGAATTTTGAGCTTTTCCCAATACTAAATTTTGTCGCGCATACTATACGGGTTGTACCTATGATTTTAATCGAAACGAGCAATATCAGAGGCGAGGCCCCGTGGGCCGTCGGCATTACTCTAATAATACTAAAGCCTGCCTTGATTGGACTTGGGAAACGTTCAAAAACGAGTTCAATTTGGTATTGAAATTTGAGTGTTGTTTCGAACAATTCCTGCTCGACAAGACGAGGCGATAAACGAAGGCCCCGGTTGATAGGACAACCGTAGCCAATTTTCTAGCTTAATCCTATTCGGTAGATATCCTCAGACTAATTGGTCTCCTAATTTTCGATCGAGATTTGAGCTTAAATTCCGTAGGGGCTGGAGGAAACCTACAATTCGCTAGATCGTCCTAAATTACCAGCCCTTTTTCGACGAACTTTTGCATGGATGCGGGGTTTGACCTTCTACTTCGAATTCCTAGGACCGGGTCAACGGTCCTCACAAAAATGGTCCGTCGGGCCGAGACCCGATAGACTCGAAGTCGCATTTGGCGACTTCGACAATCTTGAAATCCTAAAATATTTTCACTGCTAATGCAACTTATCAACACTGGGGAATTTGATATTTTCCTTTCCCCAGCTAGAACGCTTGGAAAAGCAAGACCAAAACAGACTTACGAAAACAGTCTGTATTATGAAATTTGAACTGCAATTCGAGCAACTGTGGTGCGGGTCGGATCTAAACTGCCTATAACTTTTGAACGGGCCACGGCTTTGCCGGGCTCAATAGCTTAAACGAAAGGCCTACTGGGCCTCTATATCTACAAGAAAAATCAATAAAATTCATGGAACAGATATCAAGATATCAATGCGTAAAGTTCGGGTAAATGCGGATCACTATCGGACCGTCGGGTTTGTAATTCCGACATGATAAAGTTAAAGTTTATGATACTATCTTAAAGCAGACATGCTTGCGAAGAAACTGCGAGAGTTTCACCAAGATTCCTGAAGGGAATCCGTAAATATTTTAATTTTGACTATATTTCCACATTTTGACAGGGTCAGGCCATTTCCAGGCCATCGGGTTTGTGATTCCGATACAATAATGTCGGGTTACAGAGCGGTGTCCAATAGCGGACATCCCCATGGAGAAACAGCGAAAGTTTCAGCGAAATTCCTGGAGAGGTTCTTAAAATTTTACTTTTAGTCTTGATTTCACATTTCTATTGGGGTTAGACCGTTTCAAGGCCGTCGGGTTTGGTTCCTTCAGGCCGTCGGGTTTATGTTTCCGACTTGGGAATGTTCTGAACATTTTGAGCTATTATATCAATAGCTCGGATCCTCCTAGAGATCCGAGTAAAATTTTAACTGAAATTTGCGGAAGTTCTTGAGGGATATCGAATTTCCAACTAGGTGAGCCGAGTCGCTCACGGGGCGTTCTCAATGTGCCTACTTGCGGTCCAGCATAAAATTTTAACAACTGACGTTGCACATGCCCGTTGTCTTGATTGGCAAAACTTGCATAGGTTCCTAGTGTAAGTCGTTACGCAAAATCGACCAGAAAATTCCTACCAACCGAGCCAAAATAACTGGACGGACTCTCGTCCACAGAAATCATAAAACACTTAAAATCTTGAAAACCAACGTTGGCAAATCATAAATAAACCGTACATGTCGCAAGTATGACCGTGGATGATTCGGAGTACTAATCGATACGTTTTTTAGCCAAAATGCTTCATGTAAAAGGTTTGTTTAACCTCGGTCAGCTCAAAGTAATACTTTTCCAATCCTAACTCGACTCAGGGAATCATGTAAAATTATCTCGGCGCGAGTGTCGCGCTTGTTTGTGTCCTAACTCATTGACCGAGGGAGGTCCAGTACGACTTCGGGTTTGATCTAATTGTGAAACGGCTAACAGTGCTACGGGTCCTTGGGACGAGCTAGGACGGGCAGGGCTATCATGTAAAAGGGAAGTGTGGACAGGGGAGTCCAAGATGCTTAGCGATACGTCTACTATCAATGCGACTATTCGCTTCTATCCTAACTTACTTAACTTTACTTCTACCTAACTAGACATCACGTACTACATACCTAACCGCCTCCCTGTCCACACTTACAGTCTTCGATTCCTTACGGTCGTCGTCCATCGCACGCGTCCATCCATCCACGCAAACCAAAACGAAAAAGCCAAAAAAAAAAAGCAATAACAATGAAAGCACAATAAAACTAATAAATAAAAGCGCCAGAGCCGGTCTGCAAAACAACCGACTCTGCGCTGTCGAAGTCATACTGGACGCTGCAGAGTCTTTGCGACTCTGCTTTTATACTAAAATTTGAAATTTTAAATTTTTGAATTTTGGAGCCGTTAAAGTGCTTATTCAGCACTTTTGGCCGAATTTCTGATTTAATATTACTAAATTAAATAAATATTGTTATCGGCCAAATTCCGATCATATTTTCGGAAATTTCGAGCCGATTTTATTATGAAATCTTATATAAGTATAATAACTATATTTATGACCTTGTTTACTATAAATTTATATAAAATTTTAAAAGCTTATATAAAACTTTCTAGAAACTTCTAGAACTTTCTACTACAAATAAAGCTATACTGAAGCTACAACGTAAAGCTACTATATAAACTAAGTAATATATACGAAGTTCCATACCTGCTTACATCAACAAAGACTATGTAAAAGCTTGAACAAAGTTTCAGTTAAACTCCAACTTACTTATAGCAACTAAGCATTGTTCCTATAAACTATGGTTAGTTTATATATTACTGAATAAACTGCTGAAAATGTCAGCTTTTTATAAAATAAATATATAAACTTTTTATAAAACTATATAAACTTGATAGTTACTTCATATACTTTAATAAATTTACTGATAAACACATTTGTTATCTATTTGCAATTTGATATTAAGTTCTAGAAGACTAACTTTATGATTTAAGAGCTGTTAACAGTGTGAACATGCAGCTTTCATACAACTTTAATTTATACATTAAGCTTTATATAGTGTAGTATCATTACTGAAACAAGCTTACAAACTTATATAAACATATAAAACTATATAAATATATATATATACGTTAATAACAACTTTATCGACAAATGGCTACAGCCAAGTATATATAAATTTATACTGGATCAGCTATTAATATATATATACATTAATATTAATATAATATTAACTTATATATAATATATATTAGAAACAGGCTAAAAGAGACGCGGCTTATGTAAACAAAAAAAAGGAAAGAGAGAGCAGAGGGGTAAAAAGAGGGTGGGGCTCCCTGGGGAATGGCCAGAGTGCCAAAGTCAACCCGGATTCGGACTCAGTGTGTCCGTCCGGTTATTTTAATATGTAGCAGGACCGTATTCGGTCTTCAGGGGGGGAAAATAGACTCTTGGGGGAGGGTCCATGTCAAATTTTTCTCCGGGTAGGGTGTTTAAACGGTTCCCCTGGGTTCGGGGTGCACTTTTCTGGGGCGTTTTATACCTTTTTGAATTCGTCTCGACACGGGGAATCTAATGAGGGGTGACACGCCTGTCGGGGCGTTATTTTGAAATCTTCATACGGGGTACCCAAAAGTGGGCGCATCTAGACCCGTCCGGGCTCAAATGAAAGCCTCGGGTCTGGGGTTTCTAATGATACCACTCATACGGTTTTCTGTCCATAATTCGTCGAATTATTTGGTTAAATGTATTTTACCAGCTTACTTATATACTAATTTGTCCCTAAGTCCGTGGATCCGGGTCGGATTTCCACGAAACCGGTCTCATTCGAAAGACCGTAAAATTTGCTATAATAAATGTTAAGTACAAAATTTTGGAATTCCCAACGGTTCCGGAGTTATGGACCGGAGCCGGTATTTTCGGCTTCTAAATTTCATAAATTTTCACAATTCTTACTTGTTTTGCTTATCTCAACCAGCGAAATTGAACGCTGGTAGGCGATATTTCTTAATGTTACTCAAATTACCAGTGTAGCGAGCACTGGTAAACTTTATACTTTCGGTTTCCTCTTATATTTTTCAGAAAATTTGTCGATTGCTGTTCGCTTTCGGGCGGACAGCCACATTTTTTGCAGTCCTCATTCGTGAGGACGGTCGTGACGGGAGTCCGTCACGGCCAGTATTTCCTAAGAAAATTTGCAACTCGTTTTGAGGTCCTACCGCTCGGGGTAGGGCAATTCCTACGTAGTCTCTTATTCCGGGTTTAACGGGGAGTCGTACCGTCCTAAAATTCCTACGAAATCGAGTATGGCAAGGGCTCGCCATGCTCGCGTTCTACACCTAGAAAATCTCAGTTCGCGTGCGCAAAAATCCTAAAATTCCTTCTAAAACATGTCAAAGACGTTACACTCCTCTGATCATCTTCCCAGCCTAAAATTATGAAGATACACAACAAAGTATGACAATCAGAGCATATAAATCATGGTCGAACGCAGGCGCTTTTATGGCCTGTTCGACCCAATAAAACGATACAATCATAACACAATACTGGCATGATACGGTATACGGCAAAAACAATGGCGGCGCTTTTACGGCCGCAGGCAAAAACAATAAGATGGTATGAACAGAGTACAATAATTAATTAACAATTTATATCCCAATCAAATTGTCGAAACTTGTACCTGAAAACATGTATAGACAACAATATCAATTCCACGGCACACAGTTATATCATACGGTCATGGTAACATATCGAAAATGTGCCTTTATGGCCATCAAACGAATAACAATAACGATGATAAGGGTACATAATTCAACTATACATACAGGGTGCCTTTATGGCCAATAGAAAATGATGCAAATACTAATATATATGTACCAAAGCGTGCCATTGGGGCACTATAATCAATATGTACATAGCTGAATATAGACATCTGCACAAACGATTACGATTCTTCAGCAATTATTACTTTCCTGAAATGGCAACGGTAATACCCATCTTGATCAAAACATGTCGGCGGTGCAGGCCGAAATACTAAAAATACGAATCATTCACATGGCGGGACTATTTAGATCTGGTTACTCCGTTCGCTTATATATATATATAGATGGTAGGATTGAATTTGTTCCAATTACATACGTATATACTTTGATTTTAGTTCCGTTTCACTTTTCTACGTATATACCCGATGATTTCTGATTTATCGCAACTATGTGCTTACATAACCTTATTGCTCTTGCGAGTTATTTCGATTGCTGATTTACGTATATACGGCGGTTCAGGATTTGTGCCAGTTAGGCGATTTATAGGTGAGGTGACAACAGGGCTTTATGGTCGACGGGTATATATAAATGAACTCGATATATATATCTATTCGCTTGTGATTAATTGATTCTGCTTACATAGATATACGTATTATACGGCAAGGGTGGGTTCCATACCCTTTTGGGCTGTTCCTGTCAAGTGTTCCGGGTTGGGGAGAAACCGGTGACTGAATTCGGAAAAGTTGACCACTATACATGTGGTCCTGATTATTGGGGAACTTGATTAAAAGTTGACCATTGCGCTATGGTCGGGATTTTTAGTACGCGGAAAAATGTTGTCCATTACACTGTGGACGGGATTTTTTGTATTCGGAAAAAATGTTGTCCATTATACTGTGGACGGGATTTTTTGTATTCGGAAAAAATGTTGTCCATTATACTGTGGACAGGATTTTTTGTATTCGGAAAAAATGTTGTCAATTATACTGTGGTCAGTTTTTGTGTGAAAAATGTTGTCCATTGCGGGTGTGGTCAGATTTATTTTTGTTCGAAAAAATGTTAACCATTGGGTGTGGTCAGATTTATTTTTGTAAAATGCTTGGTGGGATTTGGGGAATTTTAAAAATGTTGACCATTATCGTGTGGTCAGGATTTTCGTAAATGTTGACCATTGCTGTGTGGTCAAGATTATGGGTTTTCGCTAAAAGTTGGCCATTGGGCTGTGGTCAGGATTATCCACCTCGTAACGATCCGTAAGGATCTGTTACACTCGCCCTATAATACGTATATCTATGTAAGCAGAATCAATTGATCGCAAGCAAATACATATACATAAATTGAGTTACTTTATGTACGCCCATCGACCATCAAACCCTGTTGTCACCTCATATATAGATCGCCTAACTGGCACAAACCCATGAACCACGGTATATACGTAAACCAGCAATCGAAATAACTCGCAAGATCAATATCGTTATGTAAGTACGTAATTACAATGAATCAGAAATTATCAGGTAAATACGTAGGTAATTGTAACAGAACTGAAAGCAAAGTATATACGTATGAAATTAAAACAAATTCAGTCGTACTATATATATCTATATATAAGTAAATGGAATGATCAGATCCAAAGAGTCCCGCTATGTAGCCGACTCGTATCTTCAGTATTTCGGCCTGCACCGCCGACGACGTTTTGATCGAAATGGGTATCGTTATGGTTATTTCAGGGATGGATATTTGTCGAGAAATCATAACCGTATACACAGATCTTTGTATCCATCTGTTGTAGTGCCCCGATGGCACGCCTCGATATATGTACCTAGTGACAATATCATGATTTTTATGTCGTATCATTGGCCATAAAGGCATCATCGTATATATATATATTTGAATTACGTATCGTTATCATCGTTATTGTTATTCGTTTGATGGCCATAAAGGCACATTTTCGATATGTTACCATGCTCGTATCACATAGCCGTGTATCATTGAAACCGTTATTGTTGCTCACATGTATTTTCAGGTACATAAGCTATCAGACTGATTGGGATGAATCGTTAACTGGATATGCATATGTCTAAATTTTGTACCGTATTCATGCCGGTCGTTGTATAGTAGGCGGCCATAAAAGCGCCGCCATATTGTCATTGTATACCGTATGATGATCATTTCGTACTATGGTTGTACTATGTTATTTGACTGGTCAGGCCATAAAAGTGCCTATGTTTGGCCAGGGATTTATGTATTTTGCTTGTCATATTTTGTTGTAATTTTGTGCATTTCAGGTTGGAAGTATGACGGTAAAGTATTTGAGATGTTTTAGGAGAATTTTGGGGATTTATACGTACGCAAAACTGATCTTTTATAGGTGTAGAACGTGAGTATGGTGAGCCCTTGCCATACCCGATTTGTAGAGAATTTTAGGACGGTACGACTCCTCCCCGCTGAACCCAGTGTAGGTCCATATGTAGGGATTGCCCTACCCCGGATGGTAGGACCGCAAACTTTGTTACAGATTTTCATAGGAAATAAGTGGCCGTGACGGACACCCGTCACGACCGTCCTCACGAATGAGGACCACAAAAATGTGACTGTTCGCTCGAAAGCGAACAGCAATCGACAGGATTATCTGAAAATTGTAAGAGTAAACGGAAATTATAAAATTTACCAGTGTTCGTTAGTTATCGTCACACTGGTAATTCGCAAGTCTTTAAGAAATATTATTTACCAGCGTTCAATTTCGCTGGTTGAGATAAGAGACAAAAGTTAAAATTTGTGAAAATTTATGAAATTTAGGGACCAAAAGTATCGGCTCCGGTCCATAACTCCGGAACCGTTGGGAATTTCGAAATTCAGTACTTAACATTTCTTGCAGGGAAATTCACGGTCTTTCGAATGAGACCGGTTTCGTGAAGATCCGACCAGGATCCAAGGATTTATGAACGGATATGTAGGTACGAAAATTAGTAAAACACGATTATTGAAATAACTCAACGAATGTTGGTCACAAAACTATATGAGCAGTATCGTTAGAATCCCCAGACCCGAGGCTTTAAATTGAGCCCGGACGGGTCTAGATACGCCCACTTTTGGGTACCCCGTGTGAAGATTTCAAAATAACGCCCCGACCGGCGTGTCACCCCTCATTAGATTCCCCGTATCGAGACTAATCCGAAAACGTATAAAACACCCCAGAAAAGTGTCCCCCGAACCCAGGAGAACCGTTTAAACACCCCGATTTTTGAAAATTTTGGCATGGACCCTCCCCCCAAGAGCTCATTTTCCCCCCTGAAGACCGAATACGGTCCTGTTACAAACTAAAATGACCCGACGGACCTACTGAGTCCGAATCCGGGTTCCTTATGGCACTTTGGCCGTCGTCGAAGGGACTGCGCCCTCTTTTTTCTCTCTTTGTTCGTCCTTCTTTTGCTTTGTTTACACGAGCCGCGTCTCTTTTCCGAGTGGTCCTTCTAAGTATATATATATATTATGTAGCCATTAATATTAAACTTATATCTAAACTAAGCAAATAAATAAGTTACTATGGATTAATATAAGATTGCCGATCTACGTGGCAGGCATTACTAGCAGACAAGGTTGAATCGAAATGTTAAAAGCCGTGCTGCGCTTACTCGCTGGATGCGGACGTTGGTAGTAATATACGGTGTACACACAACAAAGTTTCTTATCGGAGGAATATAATTTATATTATTTAAATATAAAGTTTATATTAATGTCGTTGCTACCGGCCACAAACTGTAAATGTGGTGTTAAGCTGGCCTCTATTTGATATTGGTAGTGTCACACTTGCTTAAGCAAATACCAACTCGATATAGAGTCGATGTAAAAGTGTTAGAAGCTTTATATGAAACTCGGCTTTATACCTGGCTCGGTAGCTGTTATTTAAGCAAACAAGGCGGATGTACAGCATTAGATTTATATGAAGTTTGAGTTATTCTACTAACTTCTTATCAATAATCTGGACAGTGTTGGTACACTTAATCGACATCTAAGCTCTTTGCTTAATGTGGAATGTATCGAAGCAGTCGTGTGCTTGATCTAAAGAGAAGTTTCTCTAAGATTTTATATTAAGTTTAGAAACTATACATATATATATATATATATAATTTTATAGTAGATAGGTCATAAATCATTTAATTTATATAAGATTTCATATAAAATTCGGCCCGAAATTTCCGAAAGTATGATCGGAATGTGGCCGATAAGAAAGTTGACTTAGTTAAGCAAGATTGGGTCAGAAAATCGGCCAAAAGTGCTGAATAAGCACTTTAACCGATCAACAAATTTAAAATTTCAAATTTTTGAAATTTTCATATAAAAGCAGACCCGCACTAATTCATCAGCGTTCAGTACGACTGCGGCAGCGCAGAGTTCGGTCGTTTTGCAGACCGGCTCTGTCGCTTTTGTTATTAGTGTTTTGACTTCATCAGCGGCTGTTTTCATTTTTATTCATGGCTTTCGGATTTGCAATGGATGGACGAGCGATGCGCGTTGCCCGATTAGAATAGCATACGTAAGTGTGGACAGGGAGACCGGGAGCCGTAGTAGAGGTAGAGCGTCTGTTAGGCCCGATACGTGAGGAGAGTAACAGAAGTAGACGCACGCTATTCACATCGATCAACCTTGAGCTTCGATTGCTACGGACTCCCTGTCCGCGCTTTTAGTCTACCGGATAGATAGTCCGCCCTAGCTTGACCAGCAGACCCGTAGTCATCAGCGAAGGTATTGGATGCCCATTTCTTTAGCCAACGTCGTACTGGACCTCCCTCGGTCGTAGCGTTAGGGCACAAACAAGCGCGACACTCGCGCCGAGTACTTTTACATGATTCCCTGAGTCGAGTTAGGATGTTGAAAAATTCTTCTTTGAGCCGACCGAGGTTAAATAAACTGTTTTTGAGTCGAAAATTGCCATTGGAACTCCGAATCATCCGCGGCCTTGCACTATATATTTATCTCGATGTTTGTCAAAGATTTTATTCAAGGTTTTGTGCATTTCATTGGTTTTTGGACGCAAGTTCGTCCGCCATTTTGCCACTTGGCTGGTAGGAAGTACGATATTGTAAGTATTAAAGTACTATAGGATTTCGGTCAACTTTTGGTAGCGTTGCATGACCATTGTGTTACAAACAGTACCCATTAATTGCGTATCATGTCACCGTTGGACAAATCGCCTCGGTATCCCATAAGCTGCATAATCCGCTCAGTGTCTAAATTCGACACGTCTCAAGAATCGCTGTAGGGACTCAACCAAAACTTTACTCGGATCTCCAGGAGGATCCGAATCATCGAATTAGCAATTAAAATGTTCAAATATTACGTCGGGATCATAAACCCGACGGCCTTGAAGAGGCTTAACCCTGCTAAAATGCAAAATCGAGACTAAAAGTAAAATATTTTAAGATCCCCTCCAGGAATTTTGCTGAAACTTCCGCAGTTTCTTCGTAGGAAAGTCTACGATTGGACACCGCTCTGAAACTCGACAATGTCGGATCGGAATCTCAAAGCCGATGGCCCAGAAGTGGCCCTGACCCTGCCAAAAAATGGAGATACATGGTTAAAATCTAAATATTTCAGGATTCCTTCCAGGAATTTTAGTGAAATTCTCGCAGTTTCTTCGTAAACATGTTTGCTTTCGGATGTTATCATAAAATCTAACTTTGTCACGTCGGAAGTACAAACCCGACGGCCCGATAGTTGTCCGCTCTTACCCGAACTTTACACATCAATATCTGGACATCTGTTCCAGGAAATTTAACGATTCTTTTTGTAGGTATAGAGGCCCAGTAGGCCCTTCGTTTGAGCTATTGAGCCCGGCCAAGCCGTGGCCCGTTCAAAAGTTATAAGCAGTTTAGATCCGACCCGCACCACAGTTGCTCGAATTGCAGTTCAAATTTCATAATACAGACTGTTTCCGTAAGTCTGTTTTGGTCTTGCTTTTCCACGCGTTTTAGTCAGACAAGGGAAAGTATTATCTTTCCCAGTGTTGATAAGTCATATTAACAGTGCAAACATTTTTGATTTCAAGATTGTCGAAGTCGCCAAATGCGACTTCGAGTCTATCGGGTCTTGGCCCGACGGACCATTTTTGTAAGGACCACTGACCCGGTCCTAGAAAATCGATAAGTAAGGTTAAGCCCAGCCACCGTACAAAGTTTAGTGGAGAAAGGCTGGCAGGATACAAAGTTATTAGGGATTTAAAAGTCTACCTTCATCCCAATCGGATTGTGCTCCAAATTTAGCCAGAAAATTGCGACCCGAACGATTTGAGGAAGCGTGTCGAATAGGATCAAGCTAGAACATTGGCCACGGTTGACCTGACAACCGGGGCCTCCGTTTGTTGCCTCGTTGCGTCGAGCGGAAATTTCTCGAAATAACAGTCAAACTTCAGTATCAAATAGGAACATTTTTAAGTCAAAATAACGTAAATTTTAGTGCCATTTGGATCGATGCCGAGGGCCTACGAGACCCCGTCACGAATATTACTTAACCTGATTACACTCCAGTGTACCACCCGCGTAGTAAAGGGAATCAAATTTTGCATTAGGAAACGCTCAAAACTTAGTCCCAAGCTCAGACAACCGGGACCCAGTAAGTGTACGAAAGCCAAGTCCGCCCCATCGTTCCTTTTTCTGTTGTTACAAATCAAGTTGTTGTATTTGAAGCGTTTGTTCCTGCCATGACCCGGATCAAAGAATTATGAAAATCAGGGCCTAAATTCCACCGTGCTTGTGGAGTACTCTAGTAGAGAACAAGGATCGAAATTATGTAGCGTATCCGGATATTTCAGAACAAAATTTACATCACATTTTAAACAAGTATGTATGTATGCGAGTAGGACACTAATCTGATGCCGCATCCATAGGAAAGAATGTAGGAGTCGTACCGAGGAACGTTGTATAGCATTATCCTGACTTAATAAGTATTATTGCCTCAATTGTTGTGTTATGTTGTCATAGGTTAACCGTATCGCTACTAATTGCGAATCTAAATACCTGATCATCATGTACCATAGTTTGTGATCTGCATGAGCAAGATGAAGTCTCGCAAACGTCCCGTCGCACGCTCTTCCCCGTATCCCCGCCTCGTTCCGCCTTCCGCTTACCCGAACCTATTGTTGTGTCGGAGTTCCCCTCGTGTTATCAAGCCTGGTCCTAAGCAAATAGTTATTTCGATGGCGCCTTTATTATGTCGATAACTAACCCCAGCATCTCTTGGTGCTGATTTTAATTTGACCCACTACTGATTGTTCATGAGTACGGTAAGCGCAGCTGTCATAAGGTAAGGCCTCACAGTATACGCCGTGTTTTGACTCAGCTGTGTGCGTTCAGTGAAAAAGGCGATGACTCCGCAACCCGCCCCGATTGAAGCTCTGCTCATTACGTATTAGCGTGCCATAATTGTGACATAACGCCTATTGTATCTGCCCGTACAATATGTATCTGTCAGTGTACCCCTTAAGTATTTGTGCAACTCATCAATAAAAGCTCACTGGAAACCCGCATTGTGCAAGTGTTTTGTTGACCCGTAGTAGCGATAGGAACAAAAGGGGTTTGAAATCCGTCACCCCGATCGACGACCCACGTTCAGGTTTGACGCGCGCATTGAAGAAGCAAACCTGAGCGTGACTCGCCGATTACAATTAATTTGTCAATAATTGTTGTTGTACATGTACGACTGGTGCGACTCATTAGGAAAGAAAATTTTAAACTCACGCTGAGCACCCAAACTAGGAAATTAGATACGCGCGGATCCGACGTTAAACGTCTAGGGATTTGTCGGACCCTAGTGAGGGCCACTGGCTAAAACAAAACTAAATAAATTCCCCATTTACAGAGAGTTAGAAAGAATCTTATACTTCCCGGGTTGGACGTGGATAGGGAATAGTGGTACGGTCTCTTTGGCCTGTGAGCAGGTGACGGAGCCGACCTCCCTGGGGACCTCAAAGGTAGTACCTCGTAGACTACGAGCGCAACCCGTCCGGCAGGATCAGAACACATCCTGTGAAGCGCTCCTGCGGCTTGCTAAGCTCCGTCATTTCTTGGGCCTGACTCGCGTGGGAAAAGACATTCGAGTAATTGAAACCCATCAGGTCCGCCCTTGAAGTCACGATAGCCGGGGTCGTATGGGCATTGCGTCTGGGAAGTGCGCAGTGCAGCAGCGTCACGTCGATATTACATAAGCAATTTGCCGTGTGAAACGACAGTAGGGCACATAATTACAGTAGGACTTTTTCATAATATCCTGCAGAAGTTTGTTAACAAATCAAATCCATGTCGATGCTTGTAGCAGCTATTTTACACACTCAGAAGTCTGCGGGGTACCTTCGAATTAAACCGGTCCGACTCGGTAACAGAGTATTGCTTACGGAGAAGTACTTAGTACACGCTTGGCTAACATAAATTGTATCAAGCAACAGCCAGTGCGTGGTAAATCAGTCTAAATTGAAGTAAACTAATGATATCTTGAAAGCATCTAGAAACTGCTCCCTTGGCAATGAACTGTATTTATTGGAACCCTGCGAGCAGCATCACAGTTTGTCTCATTTATAGCATTCTGATTAGAAAGTTATCATCATTACCATCTGACGAGCAGTTTGTCCAACGCTAGCCTAAACAGTGTCTCTGACCACTGATCAAAAAATTACCTTCTATCTATTATATTCTCTTAGAATCATATAAACCAATAATTTCAAGTTTCCTACAGAAGAACATGTAACAAACGTATGTGTAGTAAAGGGAGGCGACTCGAGACAGAGCAAAAGTGTGTATTATACGCTCCAAGCTTTGTAAGCACATTCAATTTGACGCAGTATACGCAAAGGTGTATAGTGGAAGGCATTTTCTTCCTCAATGTCTTTAAAGTTTCAGAAATGCAATAATGCGATCACCAATACTTAGGTTTAATGTAAAAGTTATTTTTAATGCATGTTGAATCCAGTATGCCTCCATTTCTTCCTTCATCTGTTTTACTATAAATTTCGAAGACCAGGTTCCGGATCCGCGTTTAATTAGACAGTTCCGGTTATACCCTACTGTGTACGTCTCTTAATTACACACTCAACACTCATAACCTACCGCTACATCTATAAAACAAGCTCCGAGTATATATATACTAGTAACTCTATCGAGATTGCAGAACGTAGTGAAGCATAGGCACATCTACGCTTTTTGCGTGCGCAGCCAATCAGCTCTCGACAGCATACGTCGATATGTTATGTATATGTGGATATCACACAATACCGCACAAGTTAGAACAAAACTGACACCATCAATAAGTTCCCATGTTCCAAAACCCCCAAGCGCAAGCTATCAGCCTCCCAGGACGCAACAGTAAAATTAGGAATTTTAGGTCGATGAACCGTGGCGGCGCCATACCCCCGTTCCCATAGAACCATGGATCGCACAGCAAAATCAACACTAGAAAAAAGTTTGCCATGCCCGAAAACCTCCAAGTAAAACTTTTCAGCCGCCCAGGACAAATTTAAGTCGGAGAACCTTTGGGGCACCATACCTCAAACCCCATAACTGTAGAACCTGAATCTTAATCGAAAAACACAGAAGTAGCAGTGGCAATCAACATTTTACTATGAAATAAAACCAACCAGGGGAAAAAATTCGAAAGTTACGATAAAAATAACTTTGCTTCCGTGAGGGGTACTAAAATGATGTAAAACCCTCATTTTGACCTCTGACCCCGAACCATGGGACGTCATACCCCCGTATCCATGGAACCATGGGTCACAGAGCCAACCCGACACCAACAATGATTTTCCCATGCCCGAATATCTCCAGATAAAACTTATTAGCCGCCCAAGACCTCAGAACAAATTTTCAAATTTTGGGCCCGATGAACCATTAGGGCGCCATACCCCCGTACCTCAAACCCCATAATTCCAAAACCGGAGCATTAATCGAAAAACAAAAACGGCACCGGCATTTATCATTTTACTATGAAATAAAACCATCCAGAGAAAAAATTCGATAATTAAGATAAAAATAACCTTGCCTCCGTGAAGGATACTAAAATGGGGGCAAAAAATCCACATTTTGACCCCTAACCCCGGAACCAGACCTCAAATCGAAAAACGATGGGGGATCTACACGGTATGCTGACTATGCCGGTTCGAATGAGCCCAAGATCATGAAAATCGGTTAAGAAGTTCTCGAGTTATGGCCGATCACACAAACACACAGACGGAATTTAAAAGATTTCACCCCTACAAAACACAAGCTCCGCTACGTTTCACTACGTTCTGATAATATCGACGTGACGCTTCTGTTCCACGCACTTGAAAACGCGGTGCCCGTACGACCCCAGCTATCGTAACCTCTTACCTAAAGTGACCATCATGGACCATCTCCATCCGCCTGATCCATGAAATTAAGGAGCATAGCACTCAGCAGGAGCGGTTCTCGGATGTATTCGAATGGGTTACACACGTCGCCTACGTGGTACTACTTTTGAGGTCTCTATGCAGGTTGGCTTCGTCACCTGCTCACAGGGCAAAGAGACCATACCGCTATTCCCTATCCTGGTATCAACTGGAAGTTCCCATCGGGTAAATAGTTGTGCCTGACCAAATGCAATTTCTGCCAAATTAATATATTGCCACAGTGGAGCTCACTAGGGTACGACATTCCCTAAACATTCAACGTCGGATCGCTCTCGCTACGAAGTTCAGTGGGTGGTCCCCCGAATCCTCGTCGACATTGAACAATTGGAGCTCTCAACCTTTATTTCCGCACTTCATTAAATTTTCAGCGAGCCACGCTAAGACTTACCACCTTTCCGACGTCAAGCCTGAACGCAGGTCGTCGAAATGGGGTGACGATTGCAAACCCCTTTGGTAATATCGCTACATACATCATCAATCAACACTGGGACACAATAGAGTTTTCAATAATCATTTATTGACAAGCAAATCGGTTAAACATTCGGCTATGGGTTAACACAATGCGGTTATACGTTCAACGACATTGCGCACAACAATAATGGAAACGGTATAAAACATGCAGCATAAGTACACGGTCGAGGCGGATAATTGGAATAACTAAAACAATGGGTCATAGCCTTCCTAATCGAATGTATAGCCGTAAGTTAGATAACCAACGATATACCTTTAGCTTTTCGTGACGGTGACAGGTTTTCTTACTTTACTAACAAGAGAACTGGTGAAGGAAAATTGGCTCGTATGGACGATACAGTTAACAGGGCGCCAGAAGCTAGCTGATGGATCAATAATGCTAATCAGCCGGTCCATGTTAGCTGAAAGCTGCTAGTATGTATTTATTAACAAACAGAAGAACAAAACACAAAACAATGTACTAGGTTGAGAGTTCAGGTACTCTACAGGGATGTCACGAGTGTCGGAGTGCAATTCGACTGCTTATCCTGCTTTGCTAGGGATTAAATATAATGACAATTTTATACATCGAGAATATACAACAATCAATATCATACAACAGCCAATAGTTCAACAGAATAGTATGGTACATTCGAATGACATAACACGATGGCAGGTTCTCAGTAACGCGTAATATTTATTGCAAACGCCTATATCGTAATAATTTCAAAACCCTAAATCCTAAAAAACTGTAAAGAGTTTTAGGATGCAACTTTAGAAGCTCAAATTCGAGAGAAAATGTCAATTTCCTAAGCAATTTTATGGCTAACTTTATACTTGATTCCTAGCTTCTCAAACATGAGAACTTGGTATTTATTGTTACCATAGAAATTTGTGTTGATCTAGCTAATTTTACAAAGGTGCTGGATCAAGTCCGATACAGGCAAAATTATTGAAAAAGTATAAAATTTTAAGATTTATAAACGGCTTAAAGCTTAAACTACCTCAGCGGAACTACTTTCCAAGTTCCTTGCGATAAGTCCGGGCTCTCGCAAATTATCAAATTATTAATATCTGGTATTAGAGAATAATGAATTGGGTCCAGTCTCTTTCTTTTCCAAAGAGATAAGGCTAAAGAAATGTGTATTTTCAAAAGGAAAAAGGACCTAATATTCGTAGGTCTTCACGAAGTTTAGCCTAGGTCCTAGTAAAACGACGGCGACGCAATTCCGTCGCACCTTAAAAAGACCAATAGGTTTTACCACTATTTAGAAATTGTATTAAATAGCTACTATCCTACATCATTTTATATACACAAAGTCAAATCGCAGTGATGGTACACGCAGCGATGGTAGTGGTTTAACTTACAAGCTTTTCTTCGAAAATTTAGTACAATTTACAAAATATTAAATTAACCTAAGTTTGAATTTTAAGCTTACCTATGGGGCACTCTAAAAGTTAATACTATGGAAAATTTCAGAGTAAGTTTTGATTCTAGTAAATTTCAGTTTGGTCTCATCACAAATAAAAGTAAAGGTGGGTGAATTCAAAACCACGTGAATTTCGTTTTCAACAATCAGTCGTTATCAGTGCAATTTTTGCAGCAGAGGCACCACCTTACCACTTTCGATCAAGGGTCAATTTAAGGTTCCAGTTGAAACGTAGCAAAGCATCCTACAGAAATTTGGTAACTTAATGACCATATCAATCCCTAGATTCACGCGTGTACTTTATACAAATTTTGTATCCAACTCTGAAAAGATAGATATTCTAACTACCGCTGATACTGGCGGCCCCATACAGAATAGCTATATACGGCTCATTAAAATAATGTCCGGCACGTCCTATATGTACTCTCTTAGACTTAAGTATATTTATATACTTAAGTTAATCCACTATCGAAATTGAAGAGAACTACCGTTAGGTTCGCGAGCAGGCCACTACCGAAGCAATACCTAACTCTGGGAATGTCGCCAAATTTCGCAAGCGCAACCGGGTTTTACAACTTAGCCTACTTGAAGGATTCCTAATGATTTTTATCTGGAACTCAATTTCTCATGGGTTAATCAAATTGTTATTTCGGGTCCCTCGTGATCTTCGGCAATTTAAACATTTCCAAGCCCTCTGTCAGTTTACGCATATGGTATAGCTACATAATACGAATGCATAATTTCAAGTCGCTTGTGGAAGCAAGGAGGTTGCCGGGTTTTTTACAGGGGAGGCTAGGGGGAGACCACCCCTGAACCCGGCTCCACCACCCCTAAACCTCCTCCTCCCCCTAAACCACCACCCCTAGAATTTCGAGTCCCCCAAAAGAATTTCTTAAATCTAGTTTAAAAAAATTATAGTTACCATTAGCATATGTCGCAAATTCTTTTTCTGTGCTGATAATTCGTTGTTGCTCGTTGAACAAGTAAGGATACGTTGTTGAGGACCGTGTGTAGCTCGATGGACGCCGCTGATATTTATAGCTCCAAGCAACCATGTTTGCAGACCGAATTTCGGAAATAATACTCGCGAAGTCAGGCACAAAATATACAGAGTCCTCCATTTTATTTCTAACATGAGCTGATCAAAGAATTTAAAAATAAATGTTTAAAAGTTTTGAGGGAAAGCAAATTTACATGTGCGGATTTGGAACAACGCATAGCGGTAGCTATGATCCGCTGGGTAGTGTACGGCATAAATATATAATGTATGTTATGTCATTCACTCCCCCTAAAATGGTTTCCCCCCCCCAGAGCTACGGGGGCACCACCCCTAGGCTCCCCCTAGAATTTGGACCCGAAAAAACCACGAGGGTGTAGGTCAAAACTTATATTAATTAGCTAATACTCGATTGAAAGTTAAAACCTTGGGCGACGATGACTCGTTAGCCATCGGCGTCGGTCCTTAACTGAGTAAAGATGTTCCAGAAAGCATTAAAATGATAATTCTTAAACAATTTATTCATAATAGAAACTTAGTTAAATTTGTTGTGTTATATGACAGCACGAATTTTCAGACAGATCCAAAAGTTGTTTCGACTGTAAAGAATTCACCTTCCCAAAAGTAGCTAAATCGCATCCCAAAACAATCGGTTCATCGGTTTAACACTGTGTCAATAGCCCAACCGAATAAAACGGTGGGGCAGCCTAGAAATTTGGATTTCTCCAAATGGTACCAGCTTTTCTTTGAGAAAATTTGCACAAGAACTCGACCTATATTTCCAATTTGGAAGTACCGTCCTACCCAAAACCGGTCCGTCTAATCAAGACACGACAGGTCCGACATAGCATCTCGCGATGCTGTCAAAATTTTGTGCCTAAATTCTTCAGCGGACATCAAATTTACTAACACTGGTAACTTCCATAGTGAAATTTTAGTGTCGGCATATCGAAGCTTAGCGACTCTGATACTGCTGTGCTGCGCTGATGATAATATTTTAAGAGAAGAGGGATGCAAATGTGACCTCAAATACATAATATATGTTTGTGAATAAATATACCTACTCTGAAAATTTGTTCAATTGTGTAAATTTCTAAAAACGTGAAGGGCTTTTGCTCCGCTCGCGTTTGGTTTTCTTATAACTTTTGAACGAGCCACGCTTTGCCGTGTTCGAGGGCTGAAATAAAGGATCTAAAGGATCTCTATTTGTACAACAAAATTACCGAAATTTCTGGAAGGAATTTTAAGTTCTACGCAATTGAAATTTTAGGTGAGGGGCGACCCACTTTCATGTCACCAGGCTAGTGAACCCGCTTGAATCTTATCAAGTGAGGGTTTCCGTTTGAAAGACCAAATACATGTGTGTCACCTACCAAAAATTTAATCTTAATAGAATTATGTGCAAGATTTGATTAATTTCAGCTTCGACTGATAAATTTCCAACGTGAAGATCCGTTGTGTCTGTAACAACAATGAGTAAAACCTAATAAATCCTCAAAACCAAAACGATAGAAAGGATGGGTCGTAAAAATTTCAGCTTAGCCTTGATCGGCATAGCTCATAACTCGTTTCGGAAAATTATGAAAATAATCTCCACGTATCTTGCTTTTATATTGTGCCTTAACCCTTGACCGAAGGGAAACCAGAAAGACTTCGGTAAGAAATAAAAAGTTGCTTACAGGCCCCTCGGGGTAAAGCTCCCACGTCGGACGGCAGGGAGGGACGGGCAATTAGATTAGAGTATTTCCTATTCATGACAAAGGTTTGTCCCCGACTGCTTCACAATCCTAATCCCATACTCACACTTACATACTGATCCAGACTAGTGCGTCCTCCGTTGTTCACCGTACGTCCATGAGCGAGACATCGCCGAAAAATCGCGAAGTAGACTGGCGAAGGTTCGCATTAATAAATGAGCGTCGGTGCCGGACACTAAAGTCGTTCGAACTCGAGCTGCCGAAGTCAAACTGACTCATTAATTCCAGTCGGGACTGCTAACCTAGGCTGTTAGGCTGTAGATTTGTTTGATTCTGGTTTCCGCCAATCGGAGTGCGTTTAATTAAGCCAGGGTTTGGGTAATTTCTTGTCTTAACCAACTAATTTTAAAATTATGGCGGTCCAAAACCAAAGGTAATCCCTTAGATTACTTTGAATTAGTGGTAATTAGTACAATCGCTAAATTTTACGAGCTTCGACCGCAGGCGCCCAAATTTTAACATCGCATCCCTTGCCCGGATTTTAGGCCACAAAATCGACAACTTCCTTCCCTATTAGTCCCAATTTTTCATAAACATAAATCCACTTAATTCTCATCTCCCCAAAACCCTTGTTATGCCCAATTTTCTAACAAAATTAATCCCCAACTTACATAACAATTAGTACTAATAAACGTAATAAATTACAAAAAGGAGCAATAGTCAAAGTATATTATATTGTAACGAGGAACAATCCAACGCTAGAAGTTTATGCGAAATTGGATACTCTGGACTTTTGGGAATGTCCGACTGTCGTTACGAAAAACGATGAACTCTGATCCTTTAATTCAATGTGCAGCTAAAGCCAAATCTATATCTAAAAAGTACTCAAAGTCAACTATCTGCCTTGCCTCTAGGCTATAATACTATCACTGTCTATGCGTGTATACAAAAATAGTTCCACTCTGCTTATTCTCAGCCAAAAATAAACGCTGCTTTCAATATGAGTAATCCCTGTAAATGTAACGCGGTTCAAACCAAACAACTACAATTGAAATGATGAGCACGTACAAAATTCACAACTCAACCAATATCCACCACACTGAACAATAAGTAAAATAACAGTCATCACCATGCCACAGTGTGTCTTTACTTCTTCACACAAAAATATTTAAATTTCGAGCGACTCAGTTATTCCTTAATAAGTCCGTGAATTTTGAACGGATTTGTACAAGGCGGTCATAAATACAAAGACAGAAAAATTTGACCCGCTCTTTCAAATTCCATGCAGTTCCGGAGTAATGCACCGGAACAGCGACGACCCTTAATTCCAGCGATTCGGAATTGACAGTTTAAAAGTTACGTATGCTTATTAATTTTTTTTGCTTTCCCCAGTGAAAATGAACACTGTGGAATTTGATAGTTTATGTTTCGTACTTATGAATTCCATATATTTGTGAAATTTTCTATTCGGTGCATGTAATCATTAAGTCAATTATAACCGGTACAATAAAGGCACAATTTCACACAAATCAAATAGTTTGCACACTTTTGTAAAGTTACATATAACCACAAATTATGCATGCATATAAATCATATATTTGACCATTGTTCATATAATTATAACGCCAAATCTTACAATTACAACGATACGTGATACAACTGCAACAAGAGATCATGCAACTTTAGTCTAGTTAAACGACAGTAAAAAAATAATGCCAAATTCATAAAAGTTGGAAACACGCGATCAGATCCAGACATGTACTCTTTCCGAGGAAGGGAACATTTTACTTCAGGACCAACGAATTAGCTGTAATCACAGTAACGGACATGATCTCGTGGTTCAGTAATGTTGCTCATTACATTGTGATGAGGATTAATCCATCGCGTTAACAATCCAGAATGGATCTGTTACATATATTTACGTTTTTACAGGTTTTACAGAAACACTTTTATGAATCAGTACAATACTACTAACCTTTATTGTATAGCTTCAGTCTAGCTTGCACTGACGTTATTGCACCCAGTACAGATAAACGATTGACACGAGATTTAATATTTGATGCAGTACCAAATTCGTCCGCCAACATTTTTGAAGCTCGTGCGATCTGATCTTTTGGAGGCAGAATTAAAGATATCATGCTTGTACCATTCCTGCAATGAACGAATATATGCATACTGGCCAATCCAAAGAATGAAAATTTTAGGTATAAGAACTTGAAGGAACAGTCGATATCTGTGATGCATTTCCTCCCAATTTAGCTTAGCCTTGATAAACATATCATACGGGAATTTATAATTGCATTTTAACCTGCTTTATAACATGTATATATGTCGTTTTGTTGCATATTTTTTCTACCGAAAATGTGTACTTTCGCAGGCCACACATCACTTAATTCGGGAATTTAATATAAATAATCAAAATGAACGAATCAACAGTGTTAACTTTTGTTATGATGCATATATATCAATAGCAGGGAATAACCGGGACCGGAACCAGCAACCGGAACCGTCCATTTAAACCGGATCCGGAACCGGAACCTGGTCTTCGAAATTTACATATAGTAAAACAGATGATGGAAGAAATGACAGTATAATGGATTTAAAATGCATTAAAAATAACTTTTACATTAAACTTAATATATTGCGATGGTATTATTGCCTTTCTGAATCTTTAAAGAGACTGAGGAAGCTAATAATGTTTATTTATCGATCAAATATGTCGGTTTTTGGACATTCAGAGCAAAAAAAGTCTTCCACTATACACCATTGCGTATACTGCGTCAAATCGAATGTGCTTACAAAGCTTGGAGCGTAGAATACACACTTTCGCTCTATTTCCAGTCGCGTCCCTTTACTACACATACTTTTGTTGCATGTTCTTCTGTAGGAAACTTAAAATTATTGGTTTATATGATTCTAAGATAAAATAATAGATAGAAGGTAATTTTCTGATCAGTGGTCAGAGACACTGTTTAGGCTAGCGTTGGACAAACAGTGCCCGTCAGTTAGATCATAATGATGATAACTTTCTAATCAGAATGCTACAAATGAGACACACTGTGATGCTGCTCGCACAGTTTCAATAAATACAGTTCATTGCCAAGAAAGCAGTTTCTAGCTGCGTTGCAGATAACGTTAGTTTACTTCCATTTAGACTGATTTACCAAGTTTACAAGCGCACTGGCGGGTGCACGACGCAATTTATGTTAGCCAAGCATACCCTAAGTACTTCTGCGTAAGCCTACTCTGTTACTGAGTTGGACCGGTTTAATTCAAACGTATCCCACAGACTTCCGGATGTGTAAAATAGCTGCTACAAGCATCGACCTGGCTTTGATTTAACAAACTTCTGCAGATTATTATGAAAAATTCCTGCTCAAATTATGTGCCCTACTTACGTTTCACACGGCAAATTGGTTAGTTAATCTTTTCTTTTGCTTGGTTGTATTGGAGTTTGATCATTGTATAATATATATTACATATGTTTGGATTACAGGATGAAGCAAAAAACGTGGAAAATTTCAAACAAAATTTTTAAACCGGAATTCAGGTTCCGGTATGATTTTTGCCCTTTGCGGGAACCGCAACCGGAACACGATTTTCGCCGGAACCGGAATTCCGGTTACTCCCTGATCAATAGGGATAGAAGTAACCACCCCCAAGCCAAAGTTACGCCCTCCCCTCTCTCCACCGAGCACTAAAGGCGCGCGGAAAATTATACCAAAGATTGCCAATATAGGGTTAATATATATAGCCAAAAAATATGGGACATTAGGAAATATTTAGCAAATTGCCAAAAATTTGAGCAAGGTTTCAGCAAAACTAGGAAAAATTTTGTGTTCATGATTTCTAATTACCCCCTGCCCTATCAACCGCCCAAGGTTCCCCCTCCTGCCAAGACCACCTACCCCCACTGACGGACCTTCGATACCAATAGTAACAATATTTCTGTTAGTAGGATTATTCCTGGTGTGATGTCATACCTGATGGTTCTGGAAGGTGAAGCTAAAATTTACATATGAGATGACCTATGGGAACCCGAAATTTACCTGGGCGACCTGCCCAAATCCTGACAGTGAGCGAAATTTAATTGGTTCTTCTGTGGTGAAGTCAGAGCTATATCGCAAAATGTTTTCAGAACAATGTTTCCAACAAGCAACACTATCGTCTGCACAAGTTCGGAAACTGTGATGGCTTTATTTTAGCAAGAGGGAGTGGGGTAGACGAAAAAATGCTGACAATCTTGAACTGAACCTTCTGCTAAAATTTTTCATTTTCGGGGAAAACAAAAATGTGAGGTATGGTTTCATTTTTACTGCGATGTTGTAAATTTTCTGGCGATGACGGTTGGTTCCTGTGAGGAATTGCGCAAACAAATTGTAGACGCCAGGATCTATATGGTGTATCAGGTGTCGCGGTAAGGCAAAATGCATCAAACTTATCCGTCTCTGCGTAAACTACATCACAGTAAATGAACACACCAAACGTAGGGCTTAAACTAGCCAACTTCACTGTGATTCCTCTTGCCGCGATGAACTGAAGACATACAGTTGTTAATGTCATTTAGTAGGAATATTGGAAATATTACGTAGTATCTCAGCAGTTGGAAGAAGACTGACTGTGTCATACAGTCACAACAGCTCTTCAACACATGTAATAATGCTCCGCCAGTTTAAAAAATATAACGATCTTGCCGGTATCACGGTTCCTGACTTTGTAGAACACATGGTACTTAATTTCATACTAAGCTGACTTGCAAGTACAATTGCAGTTGGGGGAGCTAAGCATATCAAGTTTGAATACATCGGCTTATGTAATGTCTTAGCAAGTCATACCCTGTCTACATAACAAGTTAAAGAAGTTAAATTTTAAAAAGGTGTCGCAGATGACTAACTAAGTGAAAGAATTTCGACATGCAAATACCTAACGTTTCATAGTAAATACCATGCTAAGTTAACAAGTCCGGCTGGATCTATATATCCTACCTATAAATAAATATTACGAAAACCATTTTATCATTTTTGATATTGAATGAAGATGTAACGCTGTATATATAAAAATGTATGTTTAAACAATAGGAGTACAAAATGGGTAAAATTTCAAACAATTTTTAACGATATGCATTTAATTTACCGCAACCGTAGTTCCAGAACTCAATGATACAACACATATATATAGCTATAATTTACCCTCTGGCTGCTTCAAGACTTTTTATCAATTTCTTGACTTTCCACATTTCAACATTTCTATCGGCAGACTGATCATCAAAATTAGTCTTATCCATACCGGAAGTCATAGATACCATTTCTCTGTTAGAAATGCAAGTATAATTATGTCGACTTTGTAGAGTATAGGGTCGCACTCTTTAACACTACGGCCTTAATTAGATAACGACCCTGAAAAAATAAATTTCATGGAAGCTACTTGTATGATTAACTACCCTAAAATAAATTGTAAATTTAAAAAATTGCAAAAGAAATGTATCAAACTTTAATAACGAGTAATCGTCATGATGACTGACAAATTTATCTGCTGCTCCGGCTTGATGTCGAATAATTTTCGGCGGAGAAGCACTTATAGTAATCTGGGGGGAGGCAGATTTTTGTACATTATGGTCCGAGTTAGAACGTCTGGTTCAGTGCGCATATATGTCCATTTGTGAACATTTTATATAGAAAATCTTCCAGTGAAGAGTTATAAAACACAAATCAAATTTTTGTCTATCGCGGGATGGGGGTACAAATACCCTAAGCACAGACCGACGCTTCGGCACTTTTGTTGCAGCTGCCGCTACCCACCGAGGTGCATAGCGATATGTTTTGGCCTCTCCAAAGTGGGGGGGCGGCCCGGCACTTTTGGGCGCAACCCGGCAAAATCGAGATGCCCCCCGGAAGGCGCCCCCTGGCACTTTTTTGGCTGCCCCCCCGGCAAAAATTTTTGGTGTGAAATATAAAACTATTACTACACAGTATTTCTGAAATATCTGAAACAGAGAACAAATACAACGTTTATAGACCAGGCTGCCGGGCAAATTGAATGCTTGAAATCTACCTAAAAATTAAAAAAGCCATTTTTAGCGTGAAACCACGAAAATTGTTATTTTTGGCTCCCCCCGGCCGACCCCAGAACCTTGCCGGGGGGCCCCTAACGGAGTGCTGGGGGGCAAACCCCGGCACTTTTGGGTTCCCCCGGCAGAGCCCCCCCCCCCCCCCCGCAAAATTTTTGCAAATGGAGAGGCCAGTGTTATAGCATATAATTTGGGCGATTTCATGCTGTAACCTTCACTGCTGCATCAATTCATAATTATGTATGTGGGAAAACAAGGAACCCGTACATATGGCCCAAATATTCAAGCAAAATTTATGTTTAGAGTACATATGAATAAGAACAGTTGCAAAATACTTATAATTTCAGCTGTGGATTTTACCTCATTGCGTAGCCCGCTATTTTTTTAAAATGATACTAAAAGTGCTAGTTTTTCCATGCAAAAGTTGTTGTATCAAAGCGACATTATAGCGTATTGTGCGGAGGTTGTGCTGCGGGCTAACCACCCTTAATTGATATTGTCGGCTTTCGGAAAGCTTTTTCTTCACCAAATTGTATGGGTCAGCATCACGGAGTGGAATCCACTGTCACTCCGTAGCGTGGAAGAAAGTTTTTCCTCGGATTGTGTTCGATATGCGCCCTTGAGCCCCTTCGGTTTTATTACCACGCGCAGTAAACTAAAATATTTTTACTTCTAGTACTATTATGTAAAAAACCAGTAACAAATATAATGAGGAGTAGCAACCGTATCTGTATCAATCAAGCTAAAATCCGCAATAAGACGGCAATTCAAGACTTAGAGCTACTAATACTGTTTGAGATCGATACTTTATCAGTACAATAATTCCACTATATCAGTAAGGTATATATATTATATTTACCCTATGTGACGGAAAATAAACTAAGCGTTAAAGCAAAATTAGAAAGCCGACCTGTTTCTGTAAAATCAACTCGCAACTGATTAATAGCACGAGATTTTTAAAGTTTAAGTTTGGAATTATGCAAATTAGATAAAGAAGAAACAGACAAAATAAACAGTATATATAAGCTAAAGTAAACAAAAATAAAGACACAACACACAATAAACAAATCCACATACACATAGTAAAAATAAAATTTTAAGAATACATATTAATATACTTATAGGGGTTATATAGGTATTTAACAGATTTATGTGTAATTGTATGATAATGTATGTGTTATGTAAGTTATCAATGTAATTGTATATATATTTATCATATATATTACTCACATCCCAGGATAATAATCAGACGGTTATCACTACCGTCAATATAATACGTAGACAAAGTGAATTAAATTTTAGGATTTGTTGAGCGGGCGAAGCGAAGCGTTTTTATTTTCTGTTTGGGATTAAAAAGGTCGATGTCCGTCCGTTCGTTAGTTCGTTCGTTCGTTCGGTCCGACGGATCTCAAGAACCACTGAACCGATTTAAAAAAAACTTTTTTTGTTTGAAAGCCTATCATGTCAGAGTGTGTACCTGATATTTGGGATTAAAAAATTTTGAGTGGTTAATTAGTAATTAGCTAATTAGTTAAGCTTATGCAGCTAAAATAGAGAATTTTGCAATATTTGTATTATTTATTGAAATAGAATCGTTTCGATCAAACCATTATAGGGTTTTTTGGGTCGAAGAATTCAAATATAATATTTTTACCAATGATAAAGCACTATGTCCTATGCAATGTAGTTATTTGAAGAACGCAAAGTTGTGTACATTCGTAATGCCACAGCCCAAGCTCCGCTCACAAATGTAGTTCCACTACCGACTAGTTATATATATGATCTTCAGAGATCGTGGTTCCATTATGGCATAATTATTAAGCATATAAGGAAACTCCTGAGTTTATTGTATTGCTCTGATCGACCTTTGGTAGTGTAAACCAGTTCCACAGCGTGGATTTCGATTCCAAGCCAGTCGAGCGGTATCACGATTAATTCCGGCAAACGGTCCCATTTCGGCGGTGACATCGAAACTCCCATCGTAAATATTGTTCCTTAAGGTATGCAAGAAGGTCTTGGATGTAAGCAACATACATGCGCTTGGAATAACCTTCGCGCAAAAATACTTCAATCAAGTTAATTTCCATCTGGCGAAACAATGTTAATAGTTCCCCAGCTGGGTTTCGCAAATCAATGAGTCCCAGATTTCGAAGCATTGTTGCCAACTAGTAAGCACTGGTTTAAGATACGGGGTAAATGCCTCTTTTCGTTCAGAAGTAATATCATTTGGTTGATACCAAGCCATTGTGAAATAATGTCGCTTAACTGGTGTGATTCGGCTAGTGCCGTCATAATGTTCGCAAACTGGAAAATTTCGCCATCGATTGCCGCTGTTGGAGTTCGAAAAAATTTTCTTCGACTTTATCTGCACATTCTCGTGACGTTCTCAAATCTGTTTCGATCAATTTCACTCGTGCAGTTCCGAAGTCACCTTCAAGATTTTCAACTCTTTGCTGCATATTCAACTCTTTGCTGCATATTTGCTCGCGTTGGTGCGGCAGTTTCGGAAGTTTGCAATTCATTGATGCGTTGTGCGCCACTTGATTTGTTTTGTCAGTGAGCGTAATTGTTTCGACGTCTTGACCGGCTCCACTTGCGGTTGCGGTTGTTGGTGCGCGTGTTGCAATTGTTCCTCGAGATCTTGGATTTTAACTTGCCACTGCAATTCGTCTTTGGATGAATTTTGGGCATAGATGCAAAATTGCTCTTGTAACGAAGCCAGGTTATCTTTAAGATCAATGGTGCTCTACGGTCCAGCTTTTAAGAAACGTGAAAGTTAACTGAAACAACCACTACACGATTCGGAGCGTGCTTACGTGGAATCACGACCGTGCATTGTACAGTTTTTGCAGTTGTATTACACTGCTTGAAATCGGTTGCTGCTGATCTGGCAATATTGCACGTACACGCGGTTCAGGAAACGTATTATTGGTTTTTCGTTGATGTGTTTCAAGTGGCGCTTGTTAAGCTTGCTGTTGTTCGACCTGTTGCGGCTGCTCCTGTACAGGTTGCTCCTATCGGGACTGTTGTTGCCGCGTCGAAGGCATTTTACCAGCGGCTGCTATTGTTGCTGCTCATTCGATGAATGTTTCCAGCCTGATTCTACCGGACCTTAATGATAGCCACTTCATGAATCAGCTTAGGACTCAGTATCGGAACCTGACTCCGTTTCTGAACCCTACAAACTTCAACAGATGATAAAACCGCTTTACTTTGTTTTTACACACGGTTTTCATGCCAACTAAGGTGTTATAGTTTTTAGTTGTCCTGTCTCTTCGGCTAGTTTTGGCGTAATTGGCGGTATTACCATTTTAGCCACCGGTTGCACTTCAAACGGCTGCGACGTTGGTGCAACCGGTACACGACGGGGCACTCGGTTGCTCTCGTTGATCCAAGTACCTCGAACGATGTCGTCACAGCTGATTGTTGATTCACCGGTTTTGCTATTTCTAACTGTTCATTTTTATTTAATTGTTCTTCTTGCTGCATTGGTTCTACCAGCTGTTGCACAAGTTCTTGAGCCTGTTGGATGAATTGTTGCTCAAGTGCTTATTATTGTTCTTGCACTGATGGTTGCTGAGCCTGTAGTGTTGGTGCTTCGCTACTTGCGGTGCGTCATCTCCATAGGCTGCTGCAATACTAACTGGCTGACTGCTTTTACTTTTTATTCTATTGATTTGAATCTACCGGCAGTTGAGACAGTTGTGTATATGGTACCTCGGTTGTCAACAGATTTGGTTCTATTTCAGATACCGTCATTAGTACAAGTTGTCTATGTGTTTTAATCATTTTATATTTTTCAAAAAGACATCGTTTTTCTTGATGTTAAACTATTGCGTGGCAACGACAGTTTATTGCAGATCATGAATCTCACAAGTTGGGTGCCACAGATGCCAGGATCGCTTGTTTTTTGCTGCACTGCACGTATAAACGTAACATCGCTTTGGCTAGTTCTGTATCCGATAATCGCTGTCTTTGGCGAATGTGCCGGTGTTTTTTGATTGTTGTTCGTTTGTTCGCAATCGACTAAATCGTTCGTAATGTTATATTTTTAATAATCAAAAGGGGTAGGGATGAAGGGTATTTTTATTATGACGGCTATCGGATATCAAAATGGAAAGGGATTCGTCACTCGAAGATGTGGTGGTTCGTTCGCGTGGCCAGTAGTATGCCGGTGGGAATAATTAAACATCCTTTTTGGAGCGCGTAGTTCTACGTGAGCGTACTGCAATCCGTGTGGCGTTGCTGCGTGACTTACTTCGATTAGCTCGAGATATAGTTCACATATGAAATCAAGACAGTTATAGTTAAAATGTTTATTCCGAATTAGTATAATACTTTAGCAACAAATTATACGCCGGTCTGAGCTAAGCTATTGTATGCACCACTGAATAAGCCACCTATGCTTTGCAATTTGTAAACGTTTTAGCCACTCGTTTCGGGAAAGCACCGCTATGATTCCGCTTAGACTCTGGCCTGTCCACAGCACTCCGAAAAGTAAGGGGAACTTCGGGAGCCCCATGTTCATTCTCGTGGAAATTTCAAAGTGGGGGGATAAATTTTGCTTAAAAATACAAAATATTTCCATATTTGATGCATTTTTACTACTATGAACGTACTTTCAGGCGAAAAAACAATATTTTAGCATTGGTAGTGGTAATTAATATTTAAAAAACAATTTGCAAACAAAGAACATTTCCAGACATAAAAAATTTTTGGAATTAGTTGAACATGGGGGTTTCGGCCGAGTGGGGGGGACGGACATGGGGGATAATCTCACGAACATGGGGGGATTTGGAAAGTGATAAGGGGGTCCCCGCCACCCCCCCCCCCCACTGTGGACAGACCAGAGACTTAGGTTCGTGTTAAAAGGTTTACCAGGCTACCAGGGGGTTTCCGGTCCAAACCCACCCCAAAACCCCAAAATTAACAAAAAACCCCGTGTTGGACACCAAACCCTCTATTATATCCCTCGCTCCCTTTTTGTTCTTGGGACTTTCTTTTCTTTTTGCTTTCGATTCAGTTGTGTACAACTGATGCTAATTTGCATAATTAGCATCACTTGCGTAAGTTAGCTAACATGTGTTAACAGTTCGTTTAACTTCGATTTTAGTTGAGTGAGCCTTACTTTTTCCATATCAGTCAAACTCAGGGTTGAGCGCACTATTGTTCTGAATAATTATTTCCTACTTGACGTTAGGTTAGGCATTAGTTAATTCCTCTTGTGAGGTTTGTACGAAGCCTTCCGGACGGCTAGACCCGTATGTTTATTTAATTAGCATATCCTAGGGTCTTAGATTTACGATATTAGTTTCCTTATTTTAAGGTTCCCGCTTCAGGGACGGATAGTTAGGCCCGATCTATAACTAATAAGTGGTTATGATTAGGGTACGCTCGTGTTCACTCAGATTCTACTTGGGAAATTGATACGAATAAGATAAATTAATAACTAAAAAGTACCTAATTTTAAAGTGGTTTTGTTGCTCAACATTAATATTTCTAACCAGAAGCTAGGCTCCGTAAAACCGACTAATGGTTGCTATTTCATTCAATTCGGTAGCAGACATTACTCTCCAACAGAAACTCGGAACAGTAAAGAAGAGTTAAACCATTGAACAATAGGTAAATTGTAAATTCGTTAAGCACAATACCAGAATTCAAATAGATTCGACTTATTAGTTAGGTAAGCACCGTAGAAAGAAATAATTAAATAAAAATCATAGTTGGATTCACACGAACAATGGTAGCATACTATTTCGTAGAGTGAAAACGAGCACCAAGGCTGCATCCCATTGCTAAATGTAAGTAAAAGCTTGTTAATTGCAGTGAACCTGCGTAAAAGTGTCACCTGACTGCACGTAAGTCGAACTAAGACTGAAGAAGGAACAAAAATTGAAGCTAACATTGGTTAGCTAATAATATAAACTAGTGCTAATTTATGCAAATTAGCACGAAAATAAAAGAAAACACGAAAACAACGAACCAAGAAAAGAAAAACCCAGGAGAGGGAGTGATGTAACCATCCCGGGGTTTTAGTTAATTTTGGGGTTTTGGGGAGGTGTTGGTCCGGTATCCCCCATTGTAGCCTGATAAACCAATAACACGTGTTATTTTGTTTTGCTTACATGGGGGCAGGGGTTGGACTGTATTTTTATTTATGGTGGCTATCGGATTAATAATTTGGGACGGAATTCGTCACTCGAAGATGTGTGGTCCGTACGCGTCGCCAGTAGTATGCCGGTGGGGATTATTGATTAATGCTTGGCGCGCGTATTTCGGTCAGCGTATCTCTACTTCTTATGTGCTGCAGCGAGGCTATTCGAGTTGCTCGGTAATTAATTCCGAAACCAGCAGAAAAGTTTTATTCAAAGTTAGTAAACGCACGATTGACAATACTGGTTCGGTTCCTCGTAACACGCTCCTTAAGCATCTTGCCTTATGACTTCCGAATATTTAACCACTTCCAGTATTTTTATACACGCAACTCTAATGTCTGAACTCCAGATATTCTTGACAATACGTGATTATTTGTGCACCCTGATTTAGAACTTGATTTGTATGACTCAGCCTCGTACCAGATACTTTCTCTCAGACTCAGTTTTGAGCGCACTATTATTCTGCGTGAGTTATTTATTACTTGTGATTAGGGTATGTACTGAGTAACCCTCTTGTGAGGTTTGTAGGAAACCGCCAGACAGTCGATCCGTACGTTTATTTAAATACCTCAACCTTTGCCTTAGAATTACACCAATACTTCCTTATGATTTCTCTTTTGAGGTTGGAACGAGATGGCCGGCCGGTTGATCATTACGTTTATCTGAGTACGTTATTCTCTGCCTTAGAATTACACTAATTAGTTTCCTTAACGATACCAGTACCGGACGGTCACTGATAGATCCTGAGTAATTGATATTTCTTTCCCTTTTGGATTAATACGTAGCCGCTAGACGGTCGACTCGTACGTTTATTTGATTACCTTTTCCTTAGAATTAGGCTATTTAGTTTCCTTATGTTAACGTTCCCGCTGCCGGACGGATCAGCTAGGTGCGTGTTGTTTCGAGTACAGTTATAATTAGTTAACGCTCGTGCTCCCTCAGACTTTATTTGGGAAAATAATACGAATAAGTTAAACTAATGATTTATAAATAATTACCTATGTGTGAAGTAGATCCGATCGCCGTTCTGTACGCAAAACATAGCGGTTGCAATAATTCATCCCATTTGTCGGGTACTATTTCGGTTGTTGGTTTCAGCATTGCTTTAAGTGTTTGATTCCATCGTTCAACTAATCCATTCGCTTGATGATGATATGGTGCCGAATATACTTTCTTGGTTCCAATTAACGCTAATTCTTTTGTAAAATTATCGGCAGTAAAGCAAGGTTTTTGATCGGTTAATACTACTCGTGGAACTCCGTGTCGACATACGATTCTTTCAATAAAAAGGTTTGTGATTGTACTAGCCGTTTGATCTGGTACTGATAATGCTTCAGGCCATTTCGTGAAGTAGTCCATAAAACAAATGATGTATTTGTTACCGGATTGCGTTTGTGGTAAAGAACCAATAATGTCAATGCCTAACATGTGGAATGGTTTTAGTGCTTTGATCGGTTGCAATGAGTTTCTTCGTTTTGGACCTTGTCAAAATCGAACACACGGTACGCATTCTTCGATGTATTGTCGTAAATGGCAAGTCATACTCGGACAAAAGAATTTCCTTGTCATTTTTGACCATACTTTTTCGAATCCTAAGTGTCCTCCATATTTTGATGTGTGATACATCTCGAATAACGGTCGTCCAAAATCACGAGGTACCACAATTTGAAATACCTATGGTTCGGTTTGTTGTGGTCGATCTTTACTTCGTAATCGATATAAGATATCGCCGAAAATAATGAAACGATGTTCATGTGCTACGATCCATTACTTTTCAAATTCAGGAGTTGTTTCTAAGAATTCATTGTTTTCGATATAGTATTTGAAAGAGTGAATACATGGATCTTCGTTTTGTACGCGTACCAATTCATCCGGTGTCCATGGTGGTTCTAGCCAAAAATATTGTAAATACATTTCGTCCTCGGTTATTTCAGGTTTTTCCGGTTCGTCTGGTTGATCCAATTCTTCCTGCGATTCTATTCCTTCTTGTTGTTGTTCAGTTTGCGCCATTCTTTGTTCGTTTTCTATGAACGGTGCCACTTGTACTCTTTTTCTTGGTTGTTTCCGCCCCTGTGATAACGGTTGTTCGGTTTGCCTTTCATCGTTGAAGAGTTAGAGTATGCTATCCTGTTCTTCTGATGTTTCGTTCGTTGTTTCGACCACTTGCTCTTCTTCATTATCACTATATAAGTGTTATTAGATCTTTGATCAATGGTGTTTACTTGAAGTACAATTCTTTTAGGTTCATTCTATATTTGACCCATATTTTGGTTACTTTTCTTTTTCTTGCCACTGCCAATTATTAGTTCTTGGTCCCGTTATGGTTTATTTTTGATTTCTTGGGTTGGTTGTAATTATATTTCTGTTTCGAATATCAATGATTCTTCCGAATCGGATTTTTGTTGATCCACCGCTGCTATGGGATGCTTTTAGATTCTTTGGTTTCCTTTTTTGGTTTTCTTTAAGTTTCTGTTCTTTTTGTTTCTTTCTTTCGACTTCTTTTGTTCTTATGTGGATCGCCTGGTGTTGATTTCCACTAATTCTTTTGGTTGTTAATGGTGCGTATCGGTTCTTTTCCTCTTCTATTTCCATATTTTCAGTTCCAGGAACTACTGGTGGTCTCGACATACAGTCTGCGTTTTGATGATATCGTCCTGGTTTGTATACGATTGTATATTCATACTCGAGAATCTTGTTGGCCATTCGGGCTAATCACATGGTCATTTGTTCTAGTAGTCGTTTCTTGTTAAGAATTTGGACCAACGGTGCGTGATCCGTGATAATTGTTGTGTGGTTTCCCAATAAATACGGTCGGAAATGTTGGACTGCTCGGATTACTGCCAAGCATTCTTGTTCCGTAATTGAGTATCGAATTTCTTCATCACGGTATTTGTTGCTACCGTAATGGATTACGTATTCACTTCCAGTTTCGTCTTCTTGGGTTAGGATATATCCAATACCATGCTTGTGTAACAGATCCTTACGGATCGTTATGAGGTGGATAATCCTGACCACAGCCTAATGGCAAACTTTTAGCGAAAACCCATAATCTTGACCACATAGTAATGGTCAACTTTTACGATAATTCCTACCACACCCCAATGGTCAACATTTTTTCGAACAAAAATAAATCTGACCACAGTGCCATGGTCAACATTTTTTCGACCACCAATAATTATATATGTCCACAGTATAATGGACAACATTTTTCCGAATACCAAAAATCCTGTCCACAGTGTAATGGACAACATTTTTTCGAATACCAAAAAAATCCTGTCCACAGTGGAATGGACAACATTTTAGTGAGTACCAAAAATCCCGTCCATAGTGTAATGGTCAACATTTAGTCGAGTTCCCCAATAATCATGACCACATGTATAGTGGCCAACTTTTCCGAATTCTGTCACCCGTTTCTCCCCAGCCTGGAACACCCGACGGGTATGGCCCAAAAGGGGTACGGAACCCACCATCGCCCTACGATACGTACATTTATGTAAGCAGAGTCAATTAAACACAAGCAAATATATATATTGAGTTCCCCTATATAGCCCTGTTGTCACCTCATATGTAAACTGACTAACTGGCACAAACCATGAACCACCGTATAGACGTAAACCAGTAATTGAAATAACTCGCGGGATTAATACAGCTATATAAGTACATAAGCATGGCAAATCAGAAATCACTGAGTATATATGTAAATAAGTGAAACAGAACTGAAACCAAGGTATATACGTACGTAATTGAAACGAATTCAATAGCATCAGGTATATGTACGTAGGTAAACGGAATAATTAGTTTCAAAGAGCCCCGCTATGCAACCGACTCGTATTTTCAATATTTCGGCCTGCACCGCCGGCGTCGTTTTTGATCAAAATGGGTATCGTCATTGCTATTTCAGGGATGGACATTCGTCAAGGAATCGTAACCGTATATACAGATATTTGTATCCATCTATTGTGGTGCCCCGATGGCACGCCTTGATATATGTATATATATTGGCATTGTTATGACTTCTATCATATTATCGTTGGCCATAAAGGCACCATTGATATATATGCTTGAATTACGTATCATGATCGTTGTTCTTGTTATACTTGGATGGCCATAAAGGCATGTTTTCGATATATATATATATATATATACTATCTTGATCATATCATATAACTATGTACCGTGGAATCGATGTTGTTGTCTATACATACTTTCAGGTACAAATTGATTGGGATATGAACTGCTAACCAGTTATATATAATTATTGCATTTATTCATAGCGTTCGTTGTCATCATATGTATATATAAAGGAGGCCATAAAAGCGCCGCCCTATTGTTACCATTGTATATCGTATTACGACCATGTAGTGCTATAATTGTACTATTTTGTTGGGTTGATCAGGCCATAAAAGCGCCGGCGTGTTACCATGATTTTATATACTCTGTTTGTAATACTTTGCTGCAATTTTTGTAACCTTTAGGTTGGAAGTGCGACTGAAGAAATGCAACCTATTTGGGATGTTTTAGAAGGAATTTTAGGGATTTCTACGCACGCAAATTGATATTTTAGAGGATTATGACGGTACGACTCCCTCGCTGAACTCAGTGTAAATACCCATGTCGGACTTGCCCTACCCCGAATGGTAGGACCATGAAATTTGTTACAAATAGTTACGAGAAATGACTGGCCGTGACGGACATCCGTCACGACCGTCCTCACGAATGAGGACTACAAAAAATGTGACTGCTCGCTCGAAAGCGAACAGCAATTGAGGAAATTCCCTGAAAATTATAAGTTCAACGTCGAATTATAAAGTTTACTAGTGCTCGCTACACTGGTAATTTGTGAAGATAAACGAAATATTATTTACCAGCGTTCAATTTCGCTGGTTAAGATAAGAAGCAAAATTCAGGAAATTTAGGAAACTGGTACCGAAAATATCGGCTCCGGTCCATATCTCCGGAACCATTAGGAATTTCAAGATTTCGTACTCAACATTTGTTATAGGAAATTTTACGATCTTTCGAATGAGACCGGTTTCGTGGAGATCCGACCCGGATCCACGGACTTAGGGACAAATTAGTATATAAGCAAGCCGGTAGATTACAATTATTGAAATAATTCAACGAATATTGAATAGAATACTATATATAGGGTATCGTTATGATCCCCAGACCCGCGGCTTTAATTTAAGACCGGACGGGTCTAGCTGCGCCCACTTTTAGATACCCCATATGAAGACGTCAGAAATAACGCCACGACCGGCGTATCACCCCTCATTTTATTGCCCTTGTCAAGACTAACCCAAATATATATAAAACATCACAGCAAAGTATGCCCCGAACCCAAGGGAACCGTTTAAAACATCCTCCCCGAGAAAATTTGGCATGGATCTTTCCCCAAGAGTCTATTTTCCCCCTGTAGACCGAATTCGGTCCTGTTACATATCATTTTAACCGGACGGACCTTCTGAGTCCGAATCCGGGTGTGGTTTGGCACTTCGGCCATCTGTAGCCCGCGTGAGTCCTATCTAAGACTAAAGGTTACTCAAACTGGTACAGTCTGACAAAAGCCAGTTTACAACGTTAAGCTCTATTGCTTCTTTACTTTATTTGTGGGGTTTATTTGTTCACAAGGCAGGTAATATGTATTTCGTGTGGGTTCTTGTCGAGTGTATTATTGCCCGTATTTTATTAAACCAAACCACCATGTAAATTATAAACAGATATAACACACAAAACAGATACTTACGTTATAACAGGATACACACGTAATTCTCCGATTGCAACGATTTACAGTGAAATTAGCACGCTAACTTGTTCACCGATTGACGGAAAATGAATTGCCTAAGCTTAGCGCGCGTGAGCTTAAATAAACTTTTATCCCGGACCAGAAACCTAGGAATTTCTCTAAAGCGAGGTTTACACAGTTAAGAATTAGAAATTCTTGGAATTGAGAAATCCGCTCCCAAACTTAAACGAAAATTTGCGCGTTAGAGAATATCTTTTTATGAAATTCTCGGAATCCCTAACTCAAAACAAAATTTGGAAAATCCAACAGAAATACACTTGCATTTCCGCTAATGTAAGTATAATAGTTAAGGCACCCAGGGCTTACACTCAAATCCGATAGGTACCTAAACTGTAGCCCTGGCACACAAATTTTAAAATTTTATTTTGCTTTAAACTCTCTTAATCTTACTGATTTTTAAGAACTAATAAAATTCTTCAGATTAAATCAAGGACAGGAATAACCGAGGGGATGAGAACCGTAAATCCTTAACGGGGGTGCCAATTGAAGCCAAATTTGGTATGGGTAGTATAGAGGGCGTCCTACTGCATTTGTCACCAAAAACCCATTTTGAACCGTCATCCCCCCAGCTAGTTACGGTCCTAAATATACATGTTATTTTTTTGCTTGTAAAGCTGGTACATTCACAACTTACAACAACCTGAACGTGATGCCTGATACACATACCTATCTAATACAATACGCCAATGTCATAAAACATACACTCTAATCGTTCAAAACCACACACATAAAAACCATCATACATAAACTATTCCCTTACAAACATGCACTTATACATAATTTTACTTTATACACACCACATACAGATACACAGAAACTTGTAGTAAACACACAGATGTAAAAACAAGGATGATGCAAAACTCTTGATTTTCCCACAACACTTTCCCCTTTATTAAATAAGTATAAGGTAATAAAGTCAAACGAGTAGGAATAATAAGATGAACAAGGGTCCAACACGTCACATTATCCCCTCCGACGTGCTAAAATTTGTCCCCAAATTTTCATGTATGGCGAAGTTTACTAACAGAAATGGTGCATTCCAATCATGTATGTATTTCCCGTATAGTATGAAAGATATTTTATAATATTACAGTGTTAAAATCGCAATTGTCAGTGAACATCATTTGATGCAATCGATGAACCGCTCGTTAACCACGCTTCAAATCTCTCCTCTCCGTTGTACACATAACATATAGTTGATGAGATTTATCGGTCGCTAATCAAAGTAGAACACATAATTCGCGTTTGTTTTTATCGTCACACATTGACATAACATTTGATACAGCATAATAGCCAGCAATCAGGATCACCAGCATATGTATAACGATGTCGAATTGCGGTGCATACAAATTGAAGCATCAGCTCGGTAGCAAAGCCATTTGACAGTTTTTTGGAGTGTTAATTTAAAGTCATGCGAGTGTCAAGTGGCATTGTGTTAACCGCTAGAGCACCTTTGTTTGTTTTCTTTTACCACGGCCATCACTCGATACAATGTTAGGTATATATGTAGACATATTACAACACACATTCAGCATTAAATGCAACCAGAATTTTTTTACACAATGAATCCCCGATGACTTACAATCAAACATATAAGAATTATATTATTTGTTTGCGGGCATTAGTTTTTAATGAAACACAATACGTTGTCTATTACAAGCTCCCAACTATAATGTTAAGTTCTCCAAACGTATTTTCAAATAAATTTTAGAATGATTTTATTTCCTTTATTCATAAGGTATCAATTAAAAAACCGCAAAGAGTATGTTTATATATTTTTTAATTATTTTTTATAATACTGATATATTTTCAAGTTCAGACTTCCAAGAAAAGGATAAGTATCTGAAATTATAAACAATTGTATATTTTTACAAAAAACGCTCATTATTACACAATGTTCATGCAGATATATTGTTTTAGCATTACTATATTAACTAATATCAGTAATTTGCATCTAGAGTAAATCATTGTTAAATATATTTTGATAGATTCAGAAAAAAAACAGTGTTCAGCCACGAATTTTTGTATATCCAAATCCCAAAATTTTTCTTATGTAGTCATTTAACACCACGCGTGTATGGAACACACAAATATAAACATCATTACAGTTATATTACCGTTATAAAAATCCTTACATTCAATTATCTCACACGGCATCATTACAGTTATAGGGTTTACTGTAGAATTTATCACCATCTGGACATTTACGAATTTTGTTAAAATGTTTACGTCTAAATAATTTTCCATCCTTACGACATTCCCGAGGTAATGTGTTTTCAACTTAAAATTTTGTTTACAAAAGTTTTTTTTCAACAAACACATTCATACAAAAATCGTTTTACAATTTTGCCAAATAATATAGTTTTAGTACATAAATTCCCGAGTCAGAACGTTAAACTGTTGGAATTTCAAATGCAATTATTAAAAGTGTTTCCGACCCAATTAACCTAGATAACACTGGCAATACCCGCCTCATCTGCAACCCTAATTACAAACTTAATCCAAGTGCGTCTATTAAATAATATAATTGCCTTGTAGGTGAAAACACCAATAGTTGTGTAATCTCCTCAGGTCACTCCACATACTATTACAAAATTTTTTCCAAAATTTAAGGAAGTATATAATTAATGTCATCATACAGCTAAGGCTAGCATGCTGTCTATGTCAGATTTGTTGGCATAGCGTAATTGTACCGATATTTTTTTACACGTGCGTTATTTCTATTAAAAAAAGTTCATTAACGATATGGTAAAGACGGTCAAATTAATTTTGTTATAGTAGCCGCAGGTCACTAAAAAACCAGTTTATTAGTCAACATTCATTCAGATGTATAATAACTTGCTTGCAGTAAACAAACAGGACACCACATTCGTGGTCGTTTATATGTACGCTAAAATATCGTATATATATTTTCATCATTGCATGAGTTGTCTTGTAAATAACTAATTTAAAATATTCAATTTGCAGACAAAACAAGGTTTTTAGCCGTGCTAGCATTTGCTTATTTTTAAAGCATCAACTTATGATTGCGAATAAATTTGCGAACATTTATGTTGTGAGCTTGTGATTATGCGAAGCCATTTCTTTTACTACCTATACATCCGAAGTTACTTACGCATAAACTATTCGGTTGAGATCGCACTGATCTCGTCGTCACTTGCCATGTAGCTGCTTTTGTTTGCTTTGCTTTTGTCAGACTGTGCACTAATAAAAATTTCATGAGACGCACCTTACAATAAATGTCGATCCGTGGCGCCGATGGTCTTAATTACTTCTTAAGTAAACCGAAATTTCCAAGTTGCCAATGCCCCAATTATGAGACTCCACTAACCCCTTTGAGTAAGACTCAACTTGTAAATACCATAAGTAACAAATTAAAACAACCGCTTATCTTAGAGCATTTTACTTAACTAAAAAATTCCTAATCTTTCCTTATACATATTCGTATTCTATGTAATAAAGTAAATCCGAAACAATACACATTGGCTTAATCCCGTTGTGTCATTATTTGAAATAAATTTTAGAATTTGCCCCCAAATAGTACTTTTTCGAGCTAGAATCCTGACAATCGATCTATAGAGGCGTCAGGGAACTTCAAATTTATAAGGATGCTATCTAATATTCGATCTATATCTGAAAACCTAATATTCGATCTATATCTTTTGTTAAAGAAGAGAAAAAATCTTACAATTACAAAAGTTTCTTTTTCAATTTAATTTACTTGAGATTTAGTTCTAAGCAAAGAATTACCAAAACTTAAACGTTTTTTTGCTTGACGTAGTTGTTCTAAGATTTGATAGCGGCGTTCTATAAACCACATAAATTATAACGTATGGGTAGAAACGTATGTAGCGCAGCTATCGTGATTCTTCACATTCCTTATAGTGTGACTGATCATAGTTGCAGACTACGCCAGTGTCTTACTTCCCTATTTTTAAACGTGTACATCCTTATATTTATGCCTTACCCGTAGTTTCAGCCAAAATTGGCCTTAAGCGACAGATCCTTTCTAGTGTTTTATTCTAAAATAAGTATAAAAGATACGGATAGCACACTATCACGATTACTAACTCGAATATATTCAGAAATCACTTTATTGTAATATATTCCCGTTCGTTTCAACAGGATTGCAAAATTAGAGCTTATGGAGAACAAAAGCATCTTCTTAACAATCAATGGAGCTACGTATTAACTAGAAATTGTGGTATGTAAATGAATCTGTAAATTTAATAAGAATTATACGTTAACAATTTTGTATATGTAGTACTGCACCGTTCACATTAAGCTGCGTGCGTCGACTACACACTCTTTGGAAGGTGTCATGACAATTGCACAAAATAGCTGAGGGTTACTTGACAGTTTCTCGCTATTTGTAGTTGCTGGCAGAGCACTATCTACAAAATTGTGCAACTGTCGTGCCAGTACATGCAATCTAGTGACATGTTAGCGCCGATGTTTACAACTTAGAATTAATGTAGTGACATAAGCTGCAAATAGTGTAACTGCCGTGGCAGTAGCAACAATTTTGAGTGGTTGTCTTGCTAATATCAACAATTTGGTGTTACTGTCATGGCACCATGAGCAATTTATGTGCAATTTTATGGATTCTTTTATATCACCAGACATTTACTCAAATCTACGCTTTTTGTTGCGAGACCATACCTGATGCTGGCGAAGCTTGATTCGGCTACACTATTTGGTACATATTGTGTGTTTTAATAATAATAATAGTAATCACTTATATAGAACCTATTTCGAAAAACGTTATACAGGCGCGTTTTCATGCAAAAATAAACACTTGTTGAATAATAACGTTGTTGAGATTGATGAAGCTCAACCGTCCCTAAGCGGATACGTTCGGATCGATTTTAACGCACCGATTCTCTCTCATGATGCGAGAACCTGAAAAGGTGACATTCAACGGATACTACTTATCCGATGGGTGGTACGAACGTGGGACAATCATATATTACTTGTTTTTATAAGATAAATATTGTCTTATTATATATTTATAAGATAAATATTTCTATAAGATAAATACTTTATTATTATGACGCCGAATGTAACCTGGATGCACCGGCGGGAACATTCCCATAAATCATGATTTGAACTTGTCGTTCCGATAGGCATTGGCCGGCTCCTGGTGTACATCCAGGTCCAATTTATTATTTCCATCTATATTTGTATACAGTCGTTATACTGCACTATCGATATGTTCATTATACTCCGTTTTATTTTGTTGTACATAAATATTTTATTGTTTTCTCGTTCTGCCGACAAAGGAAGTAAGACCAACGGGTCTTACCAGATCCTCAGTGTCCCACACCCTGTAGGGACGACCGTTTTGCAATTCAAACTCTAGTTAGTTTAATTGCGGACTGACTTGAATTATTCTCAAACAATCAATTATTAATGCTCAGCCGCCGTACAAAACAGAGATAAAGTTTTAGATTATTCGCTGATTTATTAGAATAATCAATACATATATCAACATTTATTTATTTTAATAATATTTAAATATGTCTATGAAACTAATGCATTAACGTATAATATACATAGCATTTATAATATAAATGCATTTATATTGTGCAAAATTTCGGTTAACCACGCGATTATTTGCAATATCAATACATCGTACGATGACTCCGTGTCTTTCTCAGTGTATCGCGCAGTCAGCAATTTATAATTATTGCAAAATTGCAGTCTCAGTTCAGGTTTTCGAGTTTCGCGGTATCAGAATCGTAAACTCAATGTGTTTAAATTTCGTACGATATTATAGACATGTAGCACCGTGGGCATTCGTAGGATTTATTACATTTTGTGGGTACGGAGACGGGGCAAGTTTCGTATTTACCCCATTTGATCGGGCTACCTGATAATATGACAAATTTCGAGATTTGACCTACGCTGTAAGCTAAACATCGAAATAGTTTAAAGGTGACGGTTCGATGGGTAGTGCCATCTGTAATAGGTAAAACTTGATGCTAAACTGAGTGAGGCTGTTGGTTTTACAAACATTAGTCATATCACCTTTTGAGACTTTTGGTAGGTAGATACTGTCAAGACAATTGCACAAAAATTGCTCATGGTGCCATGACAGTAACACCAAATTGTTGATATTAGCAAGACAACCACTCAAAATTGTAGCTACTGCCAGGGCAGTTACACTATTTGCAGCTTATGTCACTACATTAATTCTAACTTGTAAACATCGTCGCTAACATGTCACTAGATTGCAGGTACTGGCACGACAGTTGCACAATTTTGTAGATAGTGCTCTGCCAGCAACTGCAAATAGCGAGGAACTGTCAAGTAACCCTCAGCTATTTTGTGCAATTGTCATGACACCTTCCAAAGAGTGTGTAGTCGACGCACGCAGCTTAATGTGAACGGTGCATACCTGCTCAGCATAATCGCTCAGATTTTTTAAAAATAAGTTAACTTTTACATATGAGGGTTAATGCTCAAATTGCAATATACCTAGATGTATCGATTATAAATCAGGTATGTACTGTGCATAATCTATACATATTAGACAAGTGTATTATTTCTTTGTTTCCTTATAGAAAATTTATAAGTGGTAACTGAAACCCTGTGTCCAAAACGATCAAGAGCTGTTCTACCACCTTTATATTGGATAAAGTACAAACCAGATTGGGACCAATGATACATACTACATAAAGCGATTGACGATCCTGCACTACACGATGTCATCAAAAATTCATAAAATATAGGATTTTAGCCCACGCAACTTTCGTTTTGCCATTTAATTAGCGGTTCCTTATTTGTAGACCTAAGGTAAAAGGCAATGTGCGGAATGCAAAATCCTACTGTAAATATCCGGCATTGTTCCAATTTGTTAGAGCCTGTTGGGTTTCTATATATATATTTATTGTTATAGGGGTAAATAAAAAAATATCATTACTGTCAGCGGAGTTTTCCCTTTTTTTGAGCTAGAGAATCTTCACACGGTAGTGCAAATGCACAAGACACGAAAATGTGCATGCACAAATGTGATGTGATAAAAACGACATACTTTAAGGTTCACTTGAGAAACTATTTTTTTACCCTTTTTTGCACGGGATTATACCCCTGAGAAACATATGCACTCCAACAAAGTCGAAGTGGATGGCCACTAAACCGGAGCCTACTTCGCAAACCATTTGTAATAAAGTACAACATACTTAGATCTCACGGAAATAGGTACAGGGTTTGAGGAATTCCCTGGGTGTTTTAAAATCCGTTTTTATTCCATTGAGCACAGGATGCACTATATACACGCGGCTAGATGGCCACTAAACTGGAGCCTAGCCGAAGACAAATGGTAATGTGTATAAAGAACACATATCTAAAAGGCACGCTAGCAGAACATAAAGTCTATGGTTTTGATTTTTTTACTGAGGGTCCAACAAAAGCACGGAAACAAAATAAGGTCTCCCATATGTCCACCCGACCAATCCTGCTTGTTTCCAGCCCCTGTCGTACTGCCTTTACTGGTCAGTGCTGGGTCGGTCTGACTGAGCAAACAAAGAGAAACTCACTCAGACTGGAACACGCCCTACGGTGTAGGGGTTCACCCAGTTTCTGGCACAGTGCGGGCGGCAGGAGACACTTGTTTTTCGAGTGTCTGGAGAACACCGTTAGTAATTTTTGAAAGCGCTGTTCTCAGGTTCCCAACAAGCAGTAGTAGATTTTCGAGAAACAAAATGAGCAAAGTCAACCGCCTAGGACCAGGAGGATAAATCACCGAATTTAGGAAAAATTTTGAAAAATCCATTTTAAAATATTTGACAGATTTTCCAAAATTTATAGCCAACTGTTTTTTAAACGGGGTTAGGTCACGTTATTATTGTTTTTTTACCTATGATACATTCCTACATATTATGGTACTACGAGCCATGAATTTTATCAAATTTATATCATCGTCCAACAATTTACCTCTTACCTCATCGTCTTACAAATCTTTCTTTTGGTTTCAGTTTAAACCCGTCGTCTGATGTGGTCATATCTACTCTCAAAATCTAGGACTTTATTACTGTAAAACAATTGATAGTTTTTTAAACAGCTATAAAACTAATAAGTTCGAATTGATTCGATTCACTATTTCTCCACATAATTCAAAAATATGTGTTATAAGTAGCTACTAACATATACTAGACTCTTGTACTATACACGATAAGATTCTTGTCATATCCTGGCTACAACACAATCAATCCTATTAATTTGTTACTCAGAAATTTATCTAAGCAATTAGTACAAGGCATTGAAATGCTTACTTCTAGCCTTCACAAACTATACCGGCTAATACCCAGTTTAATCCCAAACGCCAACTTCATGCGTCGGGCAATCTCTATTCTATTTGAAAACTTTATAGGCTGATCCTGAAATTTGTAAAAGCATAATTATAGCATTCCCCAACAACAACAAAAAACTTTCAAGCCGAAATTAGTAAATTTCACCACACTGGGTTAACCTTCAAACAATTCAGCTATATTACGAATAAGACAATTGTAATTGAAAAGAACGTTTTTTTTTAAGGCTTCATTTACGTTATACCATCATGATATAGAAGTAACATTTTACAAAAATACAGTAAATACTATCCACTGTCGATATAAGGCCACTACACCCTGGCAACTTACATGTCGCTAAGGTAATCCATAATCCCTATTTCAATATTGAAGGTATAGATATGTAGCGAGATATAGATAAAGAGATATAGATAAGTAGCAAGATAAAAAATATCTTCAAAATTAAAAACATACCTTTTGTCTATACATAAATATAAGTGGGCGTCATACACCCAAAATTTTTATTGTAACAGTACCAAGTATTATACTCTACCGTCCACATCAAATTTCAACTACAATTACAATATATATAATTAAATAAAATTTTACATGAGAGAGATCTGCACACACAATACACACTTTATACACCATCATTGGGTTTAGTCTCTTTCAACCTTTTCATGGCTTCAAAATGATCACAAACATCCTTAAGTTCATCAAACATGCCGGTACTACAATTTGTCATTTGGAGACCCGGATCATCGGCTGCTTTATTTTGGGACAAAACTTACCCGAATTTGATTTATTTGCGTTAGTTTCTCTTTCAAGCTTACCTGATTGATCCATTACTATCGTTGGTCCGGAAGAGGTTGTTCTAAAAAACTGTAAAAGTAACAGGCAAAACAGTATTATTTCACCAATACCTAAAAGGATGACATAAATCCAGCTAGTAGATTTTTGATTTTTGATTTGATAAATTTTCTTATCTACATACTTTTGTAAGGCCAAATCTGTAGATACAAACGATTTATTTTCATAAACTATATTTTCACGAAATTTGGTCAAATTCACGATGCTTTCAGTATCAGCCCTCAAGTTATTTTCAAAATAATCTCTAACGTTTACTAGATTTGGTAAGATGAGGTTAAATCCTGGCCACGTTTGGTTCACAATTAGCACGGGATCAAATTGTTGAAATATAAGATTTTGTGAAGTATAAGATTCATTTGAATATGCCATATACCCACAATCGTGTCTGCGAACAGGAAGAGTCGTTCCGCCCAGATTCAACCCACACCCGCATGGCAATTTAATTATACATTGTGAACAAGGTATAATTTTTCGAGGGACTTTTCCATCACAAAACAAACGCCAATCCAAAGGCACAGCTGACATAAACCACAAGCCACCCGTAAGATCAAAGGTTTGCAGTGGGTCTCTATTTTTTGTCATCACCACAACACAATTTTTGGGTAAATCCGCCTTTTCACGAAATAACTCGATTTCACAAACTTTATTTACATCCGAAATAATTGGGAAGACGGTTGGGCACCGCAAAAACTTTGACCCAATACAGTTAGCAAGTTCATCTCTTTTCATCAATATGTATTGAGTACCACCCTTATTCACACCTAGTAGGTCATACACAGGATTTATCTGCATGTAGACAGAATTTCCTAGATCAATTTGGCCGTATTTAATTCCCCATAAGCTAAATTCCATATCCTCACGGGCAATTGGTATTTTTAGAGCCACAATCAACCTTTCGACCCCAGAATATACTGCTTTCACAAGCGGTATGTTGTAATACTTGTTTATTTCATTGGGGTCATACATTAAGGATATGCCACTCTCCAATATTTTATGGTTAAGAGAAATAAGAGTCTGCTTAAGACTTAACGGTGGGATAACGCTAGGTGAAAGATAACCCCTTTGAAACTGACCCAAGGCGTTTGTTAAATCGTAAATGCCCTCAATTTGTTCATTCCATAAAAAGAAGCTAGATAGCCACCGTATCAAATCCGCATTAAAATTTAGCTCCACGTAACTTAATTGAACTGATTCATTCAAAGCGAAACCAAGAGTTTTAATAGAATTTCTGAAACCTTCCTGAACTTCAGCTAATTTATTTGTTAAATTTGAGATAACATTAATTCTTTTGTCCTCATTTAGAAATCCCTTAGTCACCAATTTTGATAAAGAGATTAATCGGTTGTTAACTCTGACTATTTCCGATGATACACCGCTGACTCTTGTATTAAGAGAATACAGGGCTCTCCTAACCTTTGAGGCGTCAGCACCTGCCCCAAGATTACAACCACCAAATATGGATTCTATAAAACAGGCTAACCCACCTAAAATACCTCTTTTGCTGCGTTTATGGATTTTCTTTGGTTTAATTAAGAATTTTACGTTTTCATTAAGTCTCTGCAACTTATTTTTAGCTCGCCTATAGGTTGAAATGAACGCCTTATTCATGGCAGCTGACATGTCACAAAATTGTCTTAAAAGGAAACCAAAAGGACTGGAAGTATTTTGATGGCCAACGTTAAAGCATGAGGGTGATAGTTCTGGATCTTGTATGCTAAGTTTTAGTGGGATTACTATGTGATGTTCAATAAAATCTTGGGCATTGTCTAAAATTCCTTCTCGTTTAAAAACTACAGAAAAATTTTTATTAACCTTAACTATAGGATTTGTGTAATGGGCATAACCGGCCTTAGTACCTATAATGTAAAACACAAATACAAAATAAAACACAAAACACTTACCATGTGCAGATCCCTTTTTCCAAGAAAACTTCAAATTACTTTTGTCGCAGGCGTCCTTTCCATTCAGTACCCATGCCTCGCACCTTTTCCGATTCATCATTGCCTGCTTCGGAAATTTCTCCATCCGATTGTTGTAAATCAACGTATTTTGGCGAAGCTTTGCTTTCCTCTGAACATTCAGCTGAAGCAATATTTTCAACATTAGATGGTACTTGAATGTCTCCCTCGGTTTCTTTTCCAGATTCTAAATTTTCGAAGTTTGGAGCACACTCATCCAATTCTGTGCCATTTTCTCCTAGGATATTGGCGGGTTTTTCATCCCCGAAGCAAGGTTTACAAAAATTTATATGGACAATTTTATCGGGTTTACTTCCCTGACATGGCCTTATACAGACATTTACATCACTAGTAAAATCAATGATACGATAAGGACCATGCCACAAGTGGCATAATTTCGGCGTTTTTCCTTTCTTAACAGCAGGGCAGTAGTACCATACTCGTTGACCGACTTTAAGCTTATGTTCTGAAGCAGTTTTGTTGTAGTATTCCTGCTGCTTACATTGGGCCTTTTTAATATTATCAGTAGCTAATTTCCGAGCAATTTCAAAACCAGTTACGAGGGTTTCTCGATACCCTTCCAACGTGTCAATTTGCGGAAAATTATAAGATCCTAGTCCTATTTCAATACCAAAGCGGGGATCACGGCCATAAAGTAGAAAGAACGGTGTCTCCTTAGTGGACTCATGTGTAGCGGTACGGTAAGCAAATAATACGAAATTCAAATACTTGTCCCAGTCTGTGTGCGCGGTATTAACGTATTGAGAAAGCATTGTAATCAAAGTCTTGTTCATCCGCTCACACTGCCCATCGGTTGAAGGCCTATATGGAGAAGTATTTAACTTTCTAGTGTCTGTAAAATGGCATATCCATCGGATTAATTCACTCATAAAATTGGATCCACGATCAGATAATAGTTTGGAAGGAGCCCCATATCGGCACATAATCTGCTCAACCACTAGTTTAGCAATGGTTTCGCTAGTTATGTCAGAAACCGCAAACGCATCGGCCCACTTTGTCAAATACTCAGTAAACACAACTATGTGCTTATTTCCTTGTTCCGTCTGTTTTAACGGTCCAACACAATCTACAGCCAGAATGTCAAAGGGTTTTGAAGAAATGGATATTGAGTGGAGCGGTACCTTGACCTTTTTTGCAGGGCCCTTTTTGGTCGCACAAAACACGCATGAGTAGCACCAATTTTTAATATCGTTATACATAGTGTCCCAGTAAAATCTCTCACGGATTTTCATAAAAGTTCGGTCAAACCCCAGGTGGCCACCACCAAAAAGATCATCGTGAAACGATTCCATAATTTCGGTTCGTAGTACGTGTGGAATCACTATCTGGTAACATACCCTAGGTCTGCGGTTAGGTCTTTTCTCTTCCCAAATGTGGTATAACAGACCCTTAATAATAACATAATTCTCATACCTGAGGTTATCGACTTTCTTACCACTTTCTTTAATATCACCCTCCAAATAATCAATAATTATTCGTAATTGATTTTCGGATCGCTGCAAGTTACGCATGTTCATATCCATATTTACACCATTGCTTATCTCTCCGTCGCTTGAATGTAGCTTGTCACTGGTATCTGAAATATTAAACTGAGTTACACAAATTATATTTTCGTCTCTGGGAAAACACAGTTGATTATCATCCTCATCCTCTTGAATATCTTCTATACATGACAAAACGGGACTACGTGAAAGAGCATCACTGTTGGCATGGAGTTTTCCTGGTCGGTGTTGCACATCAAAATCGAATTCAGATAAAAGTAGTGACCATCTTAGGAGCCTGCTGTTTGATTCAGAAAAATTCATTAGCCATTTTAAAGCCGAATGATCGGTTACTACTTGGAATTTTCTGCCTAGTAGATAATGTCGAAAATATTTAATGGCCCAGACTACAGCAAGACCTTCCTTTTCCGTTATCGCGTAGTTTCTTTCCGCAGGGGCCAATGTTCTGGAGGCATACGCCACTACATGCTCTAGCCCATCGTAGACTTGCGACAATACGGCCCCAAGACCTTCGTTGCAAGCATCCGTTATCAAGATAAATTGGTGTTCAAAATTTGGACCTTTTAAGATCGGCTCTCTAGTCAGCTCTGCTTTCAAATCCTCGAAAGCTTCTTGGCACTCAGGAGTCCATACAAAAATAGTACTCTTTTTCAAAAGAGTATTGAGTGCTGACGCTCTAGACGCAAAATTCTTAATAAATTTCCTATAATACGACGCGAGCCCTAAAAATCCTCTTACTTGTTTCACCGTTTTCGGTACTGGATATTCTTTCACCGCTTTCACTTTATCCGGATCAGGCTCGAATCCATGACCGGAAACAACGTGTCCTAAAAACTTTACTTTAGTTCGGCCGAAAGAACATTTTTTTGGCTTAAGCTTCATGTTCCCTTCGTGTAGCCTTTCGAACACATCCGACAAGTCCTGTAGATGTTGGTCGAATGACGGGGAAAATATTAAGATGTCATCAATGTAGGATAATACTTTGTCCTCCAGTCCAGCCAGTAAGAATTTTATAGCTCGCATGAATGAACTAGGCGCACATTTCAACCCAAAGGGCATGACATTAAACTCAAAAAGCCCACTGTCGGTTATAAAAGCGGTCTTTTCTTTGTCGTTCTCTTCCAATTCCATTTGCCAGTAGCCGCTAGTCAAGTCCAAACTGGAAAAATACTTAGCACCCCCGAGTTTGTCTAAGCAATCTTCGATTCGTGGTATGGGGAACACATCAGACTTGGTGACAGCGTTTAATTTCTTATAGTCCGCACATATCCTATAGGTACCATCCTTTTTTCGAACAATGACGAGAGGAGATGCCCAAGGAGATGCTGAGGGTCTAATGATTCCATGTTTTTCCATATTTTCTAATTGTATTTTTACATCTTCCTTAGCTGCTTGCGGAATTCGATAAGGTCTTCGATATATCGGTGGACTATTCCCACAATTTATAAAATGCTTGACAAATTTTAGGCGGCCCAAATCGTAATCGGAAAATGAAAACACCCTACTCCAAGAGTTTAAAAATTCAGACATTAATATTTTCTGACTCTCAGTAAGATCGGCTTCATGTAAGGATAAGTTTGGGATATTAATATTTTCAGTATTGGATTTGGTAATGTTCTTGTCTTTAGAAAGATTATTTTCTAACGAATTTGAACAATTTTCACTACGGACAGTGGCTATAGACTTTTCCTCATTATTTTTGCATTTCCACATTTTTATGACTTGGTCACCCAAAATACACTCACCGTTACCCACATTTAGAATGCATTGGTATTTAATCATACAGTCAATCCCAAGGATTATGTCGTATGGGATGTCTTTACTCAAATATACACACTGAACATACCATTTAGATCCAATTTGTATCTGGATTTCCAACGTTCCTAGGAGGTCCAAGCCCTGACCACTTACTGTCTTTGCCATTTGATTGCCAACACCTGGTGACCAGATCGCATCAAAGTTATCTAAACGCGAAGCAGTCTGAAACTTCAAAATGCTTATATTACAACCAGTATCACACAATATTTCAACCGGGATCTTTCCAAAAAGCTTCCCCAGTATGAGTGGGATCCGGTTTAAAATTTTATTATTAACAACACTATTCCCAGTAAAAACACAAAAGTTACCGGTGCCAGTGTCGTTGAACACACTGCGAGCACGACAGGAGTCAAAATTATTGAATTTTGTGATACGCAGTTTTGATCTTATTATCATTAGGATTATTCCTAACCAATTTTTACCAGTATGTTCTTTGATGTTCCAAAGGTTGCTATCTTTATAAGTTAATCCGCATCCCCATATCATATCCCGGCTAGCTTCCGCTAAGTATTCGTCACCAGTATCTAATAGAAACTTTCGTAACACAAGGTTACTTTGAAATTTTATCATGTTAGCGCGAAACATAGTTTTAAACGCTAAACCCGATGTTATCCACATATTTCTATTCAATCGAACGGCAGCAGATAGTTTCACCACTTCTTTTTGTCGTTTTGGATCTGGTTCGGAACATACAGTTGCAGCCGCCTGAAAATCTTTAGCAAAACAACATTCACAACATAAATAATACTGCTCACTGCAATTAAATAACTTGCAGCCAATTTTTAGTGGTACCAAGAAATGATTTGATAGCACATTGTTACCACCAAAAAATGCTAATACACCACTAGGTTTTTTTAAACACCGCTTTTTGGGGAACTCGGCTGAATTACTTACATGAGGTTTCCACGCATGTACCTTAGACACATTCAAATAGTCATCAGTCACGCAGATCTCTCTCTTTACACTATCAGCACTCATACATACAATTTGTGCTGATTTTCCGTTAGCTCTTACCTTTACCAAAGGTTCCGGCATCGTCCGGTCGATCCCTTTGACTTGGGCCCGAGTCGGCTTACTAAGGTCCGTATCTTTAGCGACCAGCTCCGACGCTTGTAGGATCGGTGCCGGAGTATTTGCTGGGGGTAAGTGGTACCATTCATGACCACAATCCACGCAGAACCCTGCCTGGGGAATCCCGATTGACTCGTCGAGCCACGCATCTACTAACACCACAATACCTACCGAATAGCACGAAAGACAATGATAGTCTGCTGTCTTGGTACAATTCCGCTGTAGGAACTCAACATCATCCGTTGATAACATGTCTGACAGCTTGACCCGCCGGGGATGAGCCTTCCCGATATTGTCGAATTGCGCCAGACCGTTGGCCACCAGCATTTCAGATACTCCGTGACGGAGACCTAGCGTCATTTCGACGACATAGCAGCTCCTAAGACTACAGTCTATAAATTTCATCAACACCTCCTGATTCACCAGTCGTTGTAAAAAACTAAACGCATAAGATCCATATTCCGTCTTGCCATGGGGCGGCATAATATTGCTCAACTCTACTCGGAAGCACTGAGGTGGTGTATTCACCAACACGGGGTGTCGTGGCATTTCGAAGACTTCACCCAGATCACATAGATTGCCCCTTCCTACATCCACTAGCCAGACGTTGTATTGTTGCCGCGTCGGGCTAGAGATAACCTCTCCTCGTAGGGCCTGTCCCGCCATAACAACTATGACTCGCTTTCGTGGCCAAATTTCTCTCTCCTTTAACGTAACAAGCTCATCGACCATAGGCAGGCAAGCATTTATAATATCCATCAGACATTTTTCCTTGACCAGAGACACCCAAATACTTCGCGGGCTCTCTGCAGCCTCGACGGTCGCCCTATATTGTGTACGGTAGCCAATAGGTTGTCGGTCTGGATACGCCCGACGTGGTGCCCAGCACGGTCCAGGGGGTACGCCGTGCCGTATCGGACTACCTTCAGATTCATTTGGAGCTAGGATTGCTAATGCATTTCTCTCGTCCATTTTTCTATAATAAAAGTTAATTACCCTGGTTGAAACATTTTGTAAGAACAAAGAATACTTTATCAAACTAAACAAAGATCCCGAGTGCTGACTTTCGAAATAACTTTGTTTATCAAAAACATCTTTGGGCTTAGTCGTAAAATTATAAAAGTGGGTAACACTATGTTCTGGGTATTTACGTTTTGGGACAGCCTTCCTATCCCATAATTCAATGTTTTTAGTCTTCTGTTGGATTTCTGCATAGTGGGTGCTAGTATTATCGATAAGTTCATTGTTATTATATGTCATTACTACTGTCATTTCATGCCCAGGATCCCATAATACAGAATTGGGAAAATGGCACATCATGGCTGAGTGTGTAATTTTTGGTGTAGTTTCATTTTCCATAATTTTGTTAGCTAACCTCTCATTTTGTTCACGCAATCTGAAAACTTCGGCTTTCCAGTCGTCCAACTGTTCCGCATCCGATCGTTGGTTTGACATCTGACGCCGGTCGTTGAGCCAGGGTTGGCGGCCCGCTATGCTCTGGCACTGATTTGACTGAGCAACCGGGGCTCTCCATGCAGTAGACATAGGTCTTTGATAGCTATTGTCTTGCAAATGTCTGGATTGCCAAAATGGTTGGGGTGTCCTATTAGGAGGCCATCTGTTCATATTTTGCAAGGGTCGACTTTGTGAAAAGTTTTGCCGTCTTTGCGGGCAATTAAATTTTATATGACCAGGTCGTTTGCAAAAATCACATATTTTTCGACCGTCGCTGGTCATTCTAGATCGATCTTGCGCAAAATTGAAATTATGAGGCTTAACGTCTGTCTTATCGTTTAGGCTAATCACCGCTTGCAACAATTCCTTATTTAATTTTACCATATCATCCATTTTACTCTCTAGGCTATTGGAGGCCTCGGTTTTCCTATTATCAGCATACAAAGCCTCCACCCTGGGACTATCAAAGTGGGAAGGCTGATCCATTCGTTCGTAGCATTCTTGCTCGCATGCTCTGGAAATGGCGGCCTGCATGGAAATAGGGTTCGATGTCAAGACGAACCTCTTGATTGAACTCTTAAGTCCGTTCAGAAAGTTGTCCATAGCAATGCGATCTCTACTGTCCCCTCTATGGTTGGATAAGCCTTCCTCACTAAGCGCTCTATATCTCGTGCATAAATTTCCACGGTCTCATTCGGCCCTTGGCTTCTCGTGCGTAGTTGAATGCTATATTGGTTAGCTGTTTCTTTAGTTATTAGGTACTCTTTAAGCGATGCCGTAACATACTGTAATTTTTCTGAATCCCAGGCGGAAGAGCTTCCCACTTGCGCGCAGCTTCATCCCGTAAATATGCAGGTAGCAATCGGGCCATTTCTGGATGGCTCCCACTCGTTGGCCAGTGGCAATTCTCTCAAATGTACTGAGCCATTCCTCAAAATCGTCCCCAAATTTCCGGCATAGAGGGGATATTTTTAATCTCAATAGACCTATAACCATACTGACTCGGAATAAGGCGGTGATCCGATGATAATCCCCCGAGTTTGCAGCAACAGGTTGGGAAGCCCCGGGAGTAGCTACTGTTGAATTTGGCATCGCTTCCAGAACTAACTTATTTAACTTAGATTTCGACTCACGTGGACCACCTGTATATCGACGATAAGCTTTTTCAATATAAGTCTCAGAATCCAGATTATATCTCCTAAGTTCTTATGCTTAAGGCTTCCTCTTCCAGGCTTGCGGCACCAAATGTAGCCCGCGTGAGTCCTACCTAAGACTAAAGGTTACTCAAATTGGTACAGTCTGACAAAAGCCAGTTTACAACGTTAAGCTCTATTGCTTCTTTACTTTATTTGTGGGGTTTATTTGTTCACAAGGCAGGTAATATGTATTTCTTGTGGGTTCTCGTCGAGTGTATTATTGCCCGTATTTTATTAAACCAAACCACCATATAAATTATAAACACATATAACACACAAAACAGATACTTACGTTATAGCAGGATACACACGTAATTCTCCGATTGCAACGATTTACAGTTAAATTCGCACGCTAACTTGTTCACCGATTGACGGAAAATGAATTGCCTAAGCTTAGCGCGCGTGAGCTTAAATAAACTTTTATCCCGGACCAGAAACCTAGGAATTTCTCTAAAGCAAGGTTTACACAGTTAAGAAGTAGAAATTCTTGGAATTGAGAAATCCGCTCCCAAACTTAAACGAAAATTTGCGCGTTAGAGAATATCTTTTTATGAAATTCTCGGAATCCCTAACTCAAAACAAAATTTGGAAAATCCAACAGAAATACACTTACATTTCCGCTAATGTAAGTGTAATAGTTAAGGCACCCAGGGCTTACACTCAAATCCGATAGGTACCTAAACTGTAGCCCGGGCACACAAATTT
>JASANE010023761.1:0-80143 GCA_030248225.1 Trileptium ribeirensis | reverse complement strand
AATATATAGATTTGGAACAAAAATAATGGTAAAATTCAACCGAATTCTAGTTTACTAAAAAATATAGCGTTATAAAACAAATATATGCAAGACCTTATATTAAACATGCCATTATCAACAAGGTCATGCTTTTCAAATAATGTGCGAATTGATTTCAACCGCAAATTGTAATATGTCTACATTTCATACGAAATACAAGTAGCGATACAAGAATGCTTTATCCTTTGTAAAATATTATTGCTGTATTAATATGTATTATTATGTATACTCGAAAAATATTACCATAAAAACACCATAATCAGTGTATAAATAACAAGAATCGGTGAGCGGCAGAACGAAAGCAATACGGCACGGGTCGACATTGGAGTTGGCTTAGAAACTGGGTCGTAATATTTCATACGAAATACAGAGTCCGCAGCGATACAAGAATGTTTTATCTTTTTGTAAAATATTTTTGCCGCATTAATATGTATTATTATGCACACTCAAAATATTTACCATAAAAATACCATAATCAGTGTATAAATAACAAGAATCGGTGAGCGGCACAATGAAAGTAATATGGCACGGGTCAACATTGACGGAGTTGGCTTAGAAACTGGGTCGTAATATTTCTTGAACGACAAATTTTCTTCACATTTGCCGTTTGTCTTAAGCGCCCGACGCGCCTTCAACTTCTAGTTCCCTAAATCTTCGACAAGTAGCCATGCTAACAATTCGGTAAGTACCTGAAATATAAAATAGATTCTTAAATTTAAGTATATTCTTAATAATAATAGAAATTCAACTCATTTTTACAGCTTTATAAATAAATAAAACAAATAAACGTTTAAGTACATTTTCAAAATATTAGCATGTTGTGCAGCGGGCGTTTTATTTAACGGTGCTAGTTTTCCATTCTATAAATATTAGCATGTTGTGCAGCGGGTGTTTTATTTAACGGTGCTAGTTTTTCATTCTATAAATATTAGCATGTTGTGCAGCGGGCGTTTTATTTAACGGTGCTAGTTTTTCATTCTATAAATATTAGCATGTTGTGCAGCGGGCGTTTTATGCAACGGTGCCAGTTTTCCGTTCTATAAATACCTTAGCATGTTGTGCAGCGGGCGTTTTATTTAACGGTGCTAGTTTTTCATTCGTTAAATAAAATGCCTGCTGCACAACATGCTAATATTTATAGAATGAGATACTAGCACCGTTAAATAAAATGCCCGCTGCACAACATGCTAATATTTATCGAATGAAAAACTAGCACCGTTAAATAAAACGCCCGCTGCACAACATGCTAATATTTATAGAATGAAAAACTAGCACCGTTAAATAAAACGCCCGCTGCACAACATGCTAATATTTATAGAATGGAAAACTAGCACCGTTAAATAAAACGCCCGCTGCACAACATGCTAATATTTATAGAATGAAAAACTAGCACCGTTAAATAAAACGCCCGCTGCACAACATGCTAATATTTATAGAATGAAAAACTAGCACCGTTAAATAAAACGCCCGCTGCACAACATGCTAATATTTTGAAAATGTACTCAAACATTTATTTGTTTTATTTATTTATAAAGCTGTAAAAATGAGTTGAATTTCTATTATTATTAAGAATATACTTAAATTTAAGAATCTATTTTATATTTCAGGTACTTACCGGAATCGTTAGCATGGCTAGCATCTCGTCGAAGATTTAGGGAACTAGAAGTTGAGGCGCGTCGGGCGCTTAAGACAAACGGCAAATGTGAAGAAAATTTGTCGTTCAAGAAATATTACGACCCAGTTTCTAAGCCAACTCCGTCAATGTCGACCCGTGCCATATTACTTTCATTGTGCCGCTCACCGATTCTTGTTATTTATACACTGATTATGGTATTTTTATGGTAATATTTTTCGAGTGTGCATAATAATACATATTAATGCGGCAAAAATATTTTACAAAAAGATAAAACATTCTTGTATCGCTACTTGTATTTCGTATGAAATATTACGACCCAGTTTCTAAGCCAACTCCGTCAATGTCGACCCGTGCCGTATTGCTTTCGTTCTGCCGCTCACCGATTCTTGTTATTTATACACTGATTATGGTGTTTTTATGGTAATATTTTTCGAGTATACATAATAATACATATTAATACAGCAATAATATTTTACAAAAGGATAAAGCATTCTTGTATCGCTACTTGTATTTCGTATGAAATGTAGACATATTACAATTTGCGGTTGAAATCAATTCGGCACATTGCATTTTTGAAAGCATGACCTTGTTGATAATGGCATGTTTAATATAAGGTCTTGCATATATTTGTTTTATAACGCTATATTTTTTAGTAAACTAGAATTCGGTTGAATTTTACCATTATTTTTGTTCCAAAACTATATTAGAGTTTGTGGTTCTTTTTTTGTTAATTTTTATAAGCATCACAAAATATATATAGATGTTTTCGACATAGTGCTATATGTTCAAGCTTGCTCTACATTTAATTTTGTTATCAGTGTACAAGGAACAGGGAAAGCGGTTTTTCAGAAATTTCTATAAAGATCAGAGTTACCAAAACTTATACACAGCTTGACACATATTTCGCAGTTTTGTAGTACTATGTAGCACAAGTTATTAAAATATTATCAGATCAATAGAGAAGTGTATACCTTTGATATTTGAAGCAGCTTAGGCAGCCAGCGGTGAATAGCCAATCCCTGTTTCCTCTAGCACACCATCAGAAGGAGTCCAACATCAAGAGATCAGTGAGTCTTAGCTAGTTATTGTTTAGCAGGACAAAATGCTTTCAGCTTCGACAGGTCCCAATGTTGCCTGATTTTAAACTAACCCCGGGCTACGGCAGAACACTACAGAGTGACTTCGCGAGTTTTGGATTAGAAACGGCGTGGAAGCCGTTGTAAACTTCAGTCCAGTTATCTAGAAACAAAACAAGTTGATGGAACAAATGTGAGATTCCTGATTCCCAGGAGCTTCGCCAAGGGGGGCCACGGAGGGACGTGCCCTCCCAGTTTGGCTCGGTGCCCCCCCTCCCAGTTCGAATTTACAGCAAACTTGTGCCCCTTCAGAAAGCCTAGGTGCCCCTACAGTTCGGATTTTGTGCCCCTCCAGAAAGCCTTTGTGCCCCTTCCCCCAGTTTTAATTGTCTGGCTACGCCCCTGCTGAATGCACAAATTTTCAAGAGCATCCTTCCAAACTCAGACGTTGTGGTAGAGAATGGTTAATATGCTGGCCTCCAAAAATTCAATTTATTGGTTTTTCTGCCCACTGCTCTCAGCTCCGCTCCTCCGGACCAGCTGGGCACTGTAAAAACGCCAGCAGGGCGGTCCAAGCTTCGAATCGTAGGATCCGACGCCGTAAGCGCCAGACAGACGAGGGACCGACTGCCGAGGTAGTGGATTCAATGTCGCCTCGGCAAAAATTTCGAACAAATTATGGGGAGGAGTCGCAATGGAACCATATTCCTTCCTGAATGAGGGATTTGGATTTTTATCAGCATTTGAATCTATATCTAATATCCATATCCATATCCACGTTCATGACGCCGCTAAAACTTTGGTCAGTATTTATCCAAATGATTTGTTCGCCGAGTTTGTCGCGAAGTTCCGGCAGTTCACATGTTGGTTTTTGGAGCAAAGGAACGCTAATGTTGGGCCCAGACGTACAGAAGCTGGAATTGTGCAATGTACGTACCATCGTTTGACATACCCATGTTTGCTCCGCATTTCCGGACACCGATGTTGAACTTCGGATTGATCTCTCTTTGATGTTTACGAATGCTATATAAGAAAGGTCGTTCAGCTGACTAAACCCGACTTAAAGATGAACACCAATCAACAATGTCACAGCAACGCCCATAGTCTCTAGCGCTGCTGTGCATGGAATCTGATTTATTACACAAGACCGACTTTGACTCAGTAGTTGGAGATTTTGTAGAGGCGAAGTCCAGGAAAGTGTATCTGGCTGCCTGATAAAAGTATGGTCAGTTCAATGGAAGTGGTGCAGTCTACAGCAACATTGATAAAGTAGAGTCATAGTGGCTGTTACAATGACATTAAATTTGCTTGACTATGCGGGAATTGGGATTATTTGATGAACGATTACGAAAATTTGATTTTTTGTTATAGTTATCGGAAATATTTGATTATGATAGTTTTTTGTTTGTACTATCATTTATATTTCAACATATTTTAATATCAACGAGTCCGAGCAAGAAATTGCAATTTGATCTTGCAGAATTAATTTTAATTTGCAAAATGCTCTAAAGAAACTAGCCACTTTGAGGGCTGTGCCTCAAGGCCACACTGCCCTTAATCCGATCCTGAGGAACCGAGCAACAGCTGCTAGATATCTGATGGATTGAGTAGGCTGTGTTCACCCGTACTGTACATCATGGGTTCTATTCCTGGTGGAGACTTGAGTTTATCAAATATTGCACGACATACAAATTAGTTCTAGCGTTAAAGGTTTAATTACTTCTAGACATTATGACTTGTCCAGTATTGAATTTAGTATATTTTACGACGGTTGCATTAAAACTTTGGCAAAAGCTGCTAATCAGCTATGAGAAGTCAGCTAATAATGAATAACTAAAAGATCAGAATGATATTTGCTAGATTTAAATACGATTCATTATATAAATTTGAGTTATATACACATCACAGTATAAGTTAAATTTGACAGGATATATTTATATAAAGCATAAATATGTATAACTTTGTACACATATACATAGAATAACATGTATATATGTTAGTCAGATGCTCAAGGGTCATAAATTCACATCGGGTTGCTGGGCAGAGTATTTTTCAAACAATCTGCTTTGTCATAATTGCTATTCTGTAACATCGTTTTTCTGAATAGTTATATAACCCAATTGTTTTATATTCCAGGTTCACTGACTGCCTTGGCTATTACGGTCTATCGATGTTCAGCACCGATCTTTCCAGTAATCGTTATATTAGTTTCGGATTATCTGGCGGAGTCGAAATCATTTCGTATACAGTTGTTTGTTTTGGCATGAAATGGTAACTATTTTTCGCCGATACTAAATCATAGCTGTCCAAGGTCCGTCGGCTCAGGTGGATAGGGTAGGTGGTTCCGTCGGAGAGGGAGTAGTGCGTGGAGGTATAAAAATTTAGACATAATTGAATCTAGTAATTTTTCTAATTGTGCTAACCTTCCCAAATTTTTGAAAATTTGTGCTATGTTTTGCCAAACTTTCCCCAGTTTTTGTCAATTTTCTCCAATTGTTTCACGAGCCGAAGGCCTTTGTGGAGTGTGATGGTATGGGGTGGGCGGTCCAACTTTATAGCAAGTGGTAATCCATACTACATTATGGACAGCTATGGAATATACATTTCAACATTCTTTTGGCAATTAGGCGGCGTTCACGTTATAATGTCCCCAACGTTTGGAACCTATGTACATCACACAGTGACAGGCACACTGTCGACAACCGGGTTTCTTAGACACCTCATGTTTTAATAAATTTTTTCAAAGATAGCTAGCTAATGGTATTGCCACTGCTCGACGGTGTCAAGCACACCGTATCTTCCTAAATTTTTATTGACAGTGTGTGGCATCGTTTCATCAACGTCCATATGGTCTGATACAAATATCGATAATTTAAAAAACTATACAGCACAGTTGACTAATAAACCGTATTAGCTACAGACTGTGTTCGTTACAGCAATTCGCGCCAAATCGGTAGCTAAGGCTATGTACGACACTGTAACGAAAAAATCTAGTTGCTAGTAGTGTGTCGTACACATTCGGAAATTGATTTACAGTATAGGTGTTACAGACTCTATATGGTAGGGTTTCGACTACAGGGGGAAAAGTTCCAAAAAGCAGGGAAATTATAACGTGAACGCCGCATTAGAATAGTTTCTCATAGAATTAAAGATTGACTGGAAACCGCGGAATAAGACTTTATCGGGTAGTATATTTTTGTTTTATAAGTTGCATTGATTTATTTTTCTCTTCTTGCTTTTCCGCTCTGGCTTGACATATATTTTGCAAAAAATCTAATCTACGCTAAAAATATTTATTTTTAATTTTTTCAAGCTCTTACAGGTTGCTGAAATCTGTCCACGCTTTGCAGACATTTTGTTGATCGAAAATCATTGTACGGTAGAGCATGTTCTATGTTCAGTTCGTAGTATAACAACATTTCTGATTGTCTAAATATCCTGCACAAATTTGTTCTTTACAATAAATTGGCAATAATTAGGCCGAGCATAAAACTAGAAGAACTTAGAAGAAAATTTCATTACACCTCTCTGTATAAATCTAAAAAGAACTTCATTTTTCAACAGCTAAGCCTGTAATACAAGTGTTCTTATGCGATGAAACGTTGAGATTTCGTTATATAGTATAAGTTCTTTTAACCTTCCAGGGTTATAAATCTTGTTTTAAGAAAAAAATATTTAAAACATTTTTTCTTGTCTTAAAGATATAGTTTTTTTAAGCGTTCACGGTCAAATAGACACAGTTGTCTTTTCCAAATGGAAGACAGTCGGTGTTGCTAATTTTTGTGCGGTTTAACTATACGAAATTAAAAATTTGTTAAAAGAATTACTCGATCGTTTGACATGTCCTTCTTTTTTCTATATGGCACATGTTTCTCGACAAGCAAATAAAATAGAATATGTTGTGTTCAGATGAATAAACAGACGCCGTGAACAATAGTGCGTGAGTCTAGTTTAGGTGCGTACACCAAGGTTGTTTTATTAAAATCACGAATTGATTTGCTCAGAAATTCGATCGCGCATTTTTGCCATTGGTATTCGCATGTTTGTGATGGGCTTCTCGATGTACGAATGGAATTTGCCTCGCAAACATTTCGCTCATTTGTCCAGTTTGCTCAAACAACTTTGGAATCAGACAACAATGTTCGCGGTCTATTTATGTACTACAGCATACGAAAAAACGGGAGTGGTAATAGCATTTTCACTTGTATGCGGTCAGCAAAATGCGATGCTAAATCGTAAAATAATGACCGCGCACAGCGCTTACGCGTTGCTGCATCATAATCGTGTACAATTATCAGTCTGCGCATGGGGATAGATTTTCCGTCCCCATCCCCACCCCATCCCCACGAAATTTACATGGGGATCCCCATGGGGATCCCCATCCCCACGAAAACTCTTGAATTATCCCCATGGAATCCCCACGGTGAGCTTACGGACAATATTTAACAATGATCAATCTGAATACTAAATAAACGTGGATATGTTATTTTTAATACAAAATGAAGGCTGTGCTATGGTCCACGGTGGGCAAGCAGGATCACGTAAAGCATTCCCGGCGTTGTTGGAATCGCTGTCAATTAGGTGAAATCTCATGCTTATGCTAGGGTAAGGAACTTGCTCGTTCAAAGGGAACAACACTTGATCCAAAATTGCGCCCTTTCTTTAACATATGTATTATGGAAATGATTTACATGATCCGTCAAGCCCACTCAAGCCTCATCGCCGTAGAGGCCGCGCCCGGTAGCTGAGCACAGAACAGCCGCGGGCCCCAGTACCCGGCTAGATACCACCACTCTCTAGCTTGAATTGGAAGGGTACTGGGGGCTAGATACGTATACTCTCTAGCTTTGCTGCTTGCCAGGCGTTGCGTTTTGTTTGCCAGATACAGTTATATATCTCTGGCTACGGTTGAAGGTCGGCTTTAATTGTGTTCTTCGGTATCGGCATCCATTGTCGCAGCCTTATGATAAAGTCCACCAATAGATTCATTTATTTCGTTGATAGCCTCTCCAACAATAAGCGACCCGCGTTGCGACAAATGATATCTATCTTTTCCAAAACAATCCTTGTTTAACTTGCCATCGTTGAAGAATAAAACTGTTGTGTCTAGAAACACGAAATTGTTGATTTCGCCGTCATTCAGATTGGCAAACGCCTGATTAAGTTTGTAAGCAGCTTGTCCTTCACGTTGGAATTGCTGAAACAGAGTCGGAACTTTTGGTTGCACTCGGCGCCGCTGCCAATTGCGAAATAAGTATTTCGGCGGATAGGGGACAGATATTTGAATAAATATCACATCTGAATGTTTTAAACACACGGCTTTTATTTTAGCACTTGTTGCTTTAACAGTGAGAAGTAATCGTCGCGTCATACGCTGCCGGCGGCTTTTTCCTTGTCGTTTTTCAGCTTCGCGGGGCCGTTTTGCCAAGTCATTGACCCCGGCGAAAACAAAAACCACGTTCTGATGTAAAACACACTGTTTTGAAAGCAAATTGTCTAAGCGGTCCCACACATGTTCCAAACGTGCGCCATGGTAACAAAAAGACAAACAGCTGATGCATTTCCCAATCTTCGTAACATTACTATCTCCAATCAAGAACGGGGCCATATTCATTCAAACAATCTACCGAATAAAGATAGCAAATATGCAGAATGACTAATCAAGATTTGCTCCCTACGTAACAAAAAAACCGTGTGAAAATAATTATAAAACTCGTGGGAATGTTTGCATTTGTTTGTTTTATTTTGCTATACGCGTTGTTGAAAATGGCTGTGTTCTATGATATTGACAAGGCAGATGTGGAATTTTACTGCAGTCTTCAAAGGCAAATTTTGCTGAGATTCCGAAAAACTTAGTTGTAAAGGCAGAATCGTACACAAATATAAAAGCAGTGAAGGTGGTTGGTCAGAACCTCTTAGCACCATTCCTGGCTTGCGAGTTATGCAAATCTTGTTTTGTTTGGTACAAAAAAATTGAGGGAAAATGGATTAACCAGAGTCCGTTGAAAACTCTCCACATGCATCTAAAAACAAGTTGTCGTTTTAAGGGGAGCAGTAAATCAGTCACACTTCCAAAGGCATTTGAGGCATGTAAGCGACCCTCTGATCGGCCGTCGATGTCAAATGCTGAAAAAACCAGCTGGCGCGATCATGTTGCGACCTTGGTTGCTCAAAATCCAACGGTTTCAGTAAGGGCGTGCACTAGAATTGCAGCAAGCAGTGCCAATTATGCTGCTCAGTCAACGTTTAAATCTCAAAGCCTCCGAAATTATGAGATTAGTCCTAATTTCGTGACTTCCGGTATCATAAATAAAGGAGCTATTGCTGAACTGAAGCTAAAGAAACTGTTTTGCGTTGCAGCAAAATGTAGTAAATGGGGTGTTTCCGCCGTGGTGGATTATTGGTCTGGTAGGCACCAATTTCGTCAATCATATGGCGGAATTCTTGCATGTGGATTGACCGAAAACTGGGAATGGTACCAGTTTCCTTTGTGTTTGCAGGACCTGTCCCATGTCTCTCATGACACTGGCTTTACCTTCGAGCTGCTGGCATCTGCAGTTGACATGGATGGGGTTTTTAGCGATCCATTGTTTGTTTGTACCGACAACGAAGCTAAAATGGTTGCTGCTTTCGACGGCAGATTCGAAAATTATGAGCAGCCATTTGCATTGGCTGGCCGAATAGGATGCGTCGAACACGCATTTTCAACCTGTATAAAACGAGTTTTTGAAACTGATGCTAGTCCGGCTCTCGGAAATTTGTTGCAAAAGCTTAGTGTCATTGAAAGTTTTTATAATCGCCGCGACGACAAGGCAAAGTCTTTGACGTGCGCCATACCAGAAAAGTCTGTAACGCGACCATGGCGTTTTCAATACCATCGGATTTACGCTGCTGTTCAGAATCACATGTTATCTTAAAGAGGATGACAATTCTGTCGCTGACAATATTCCGTCATTGCGGCTTTTGAAAAATATGCTCGATGTGTTAGAACCTTGCAAGCGATTTTTTGATCGCATCGAAATATGTGGACCCACATCATACATGTCTTACCTAAGTTATATGTCTCTTGACTTGGATCTATACAAAATGCAAAATGATTCTGACGGAATGTCAGATCTCGCAGTTCAGCTTTGCAAAAACATTCGACTGAATATGGAGCAAACGCTATGGCCATACTGTGGCTCTACTTTTGCTGTTGCAGCTAGTTATTTCTCCGGAATCGACATACCTGCTAAAGCAATTGAGCTATTACGCCAATTTGCGAACGAAAAATCAGCAGGGAAATTGCGCTTTTATAATTCATGGAAAGCTGCTTTGCAAGATTACAACGACACTGTCAAATTGTACTTGCTCAACCTGCTAAACCGGACGCCTACAAATGATGTGAATGTACCAGAGAACGAAATGGCATCAGTTGCGGGTCCGAGCCAGTGCGACTTGGATAGCTTTTCAGCAATGTTTGAGGCAGTACCGAAAAAACCGAAGCTGGATGTAATACATGAAATAGAAAACGAAATGGGTATTTATAACAGCATGCGATATCCATTTCGCAATCCCACTGATTTTTGGAAGAACGCAGATCAACTTCCTAAGCTTCAGAAGTGTGCAAAAATCATTTTATCTGTGCCAGTGTCATCGGCGTCGATCGAACGCGTTTTTAGTGAAGCTGGAATGCTTCTTTCTAAACTGCGAAAGCAAATGCGACCAACTGTACTGCAGTCGCTACTTTTCGAAAAATATTGTAACAAGTTACATCATCTCACCAAGGATATTGAAATCAGCGATGACGAATTGAAAACTCATCTTAATGGCAGAGTTTGCAATATTGACTCGGACTCAGATGACGAATTACAATAGTTGCGCATTCGACGAAATCGTTTACGGGATAGCGATAAAGCACAAATGAAAGTAGTGTGTACGCTTTGCATGAGATTAAGCAAGTATCATGCACAGAGAATAGATATGTAAAAGTGTGAGATATTTGTATCACACAGCATCACTAGAGAGGGAAGTATCTAGCCCCAGTACCTAATCATTCAAAACTAGAGAGCATACAGTCATACACGTATCTAGTTAGGTGCTGGGGCCCGCGGCTGTTCTGTGCTCAGCTACCGGGCGCGGCCTCTACGGCGATGAGGCTCCATTGGGTTTACCCACCGTGGACCATAGCACAGTATTAATACACCTGCAATTTTGTTGTAAAATAGATCCAGCAAACCTCACTGTTCACAATAAATCAATACATGCGTTTTTGACTGAAGTTATAGATTTCTATTCTCTATTCTTTTTAAAAAATTTCCCCGCCGTGGGGATGGGGATCCCCATGAAAAGAAATTTATCCCCATCCCCACCCCATCCTCATCCCCATGGGGATGGGGATGGGGATCCCCATCCCCATGCGCAGCCTGACAATTATACAAAGAAAAATCGTGATTTTTCGCGTACGTCGCTTTGGTGATCGAGAACTGACTTGACAAAAGAACAATCCAGGTGTGCCCACATGAGGTTGGCTCACGCATAATTTAATGAGGTGTTAAGATTTGTCCAGGGAACAGTAAATTGTTTAAGACCTAAGTATCGCCGTTAACTAACTTCTTACCTTTTGGTTTCTAACTAATGCAGAACCAACTTCGAGGAGCAATGTTGGGATTGCAAAGCAACACTGGGCTCTTTACACTCACCTGGTTTTAACTACCAAGTTTAGTAAGATGGAAATAGCACATTTAATTAGACGAAAGATATATTTCAGGTTTGGGCGGAAGGCAACAACGGCAGCAACCGAAGTGGCATGTGGAGTGGTTCTGATTATTTTAGCCTTTGTGCCGCCAGTTACAGGTATATAACGCTTTTTCTTTTATGTTATTATGTCTAGGGTAAATGTAACATTTAGGGTCCTTCAATGAAATGCATGATGTGCTATTCTCTATATGCAAATCCTAAGTCTTAACTCAATCCTAAGGGCGTGTTCACATCCGATCCGATACAATCCCGATCTGATGCGTGTATGTTTTCTATAGAGTGTGCGCACTGCATCCGATCCGATCCGACACAGCATGCGCAATTTTTTCGGACCAAATCGGATGAAATAGTGTAAATTCATATACCCACGCACGTAATTATTAGGCATAGAGGTTAGTGGTGTGGTATCGGATGCAATGTGAACACAGTTCGGATCGTATCGTATTGGATCGTTTCGGATGCAATGTGAACACGTCCTTAGGCGTAGACTATCCCAAGACTGAGTAGGGGTATTGGGGTGCAACCGCAGTCGAACCTCTCACTATGCTGTTCTTTTCTGTAGCAGTATAGCTCACTTCTCCTAAGGATGCTTACATGGGCCACGTCGAGCACCAGATCTAGGAGCAGGGATAAGGTGGATATACATCGCGGCACGCTAACAGTGAGGTTTCAATATTATGGCAATATTTATGTTTCGCAATGAGTTTATCTACTGTGTTGCTCGATGTCAGATTTCAAAATCCTTAACAATAATCGGGCGTTTTGCAAGCCGATTGCGTACCGTTTTGTTGGGTAGAGGTTTTATTTGTTTTTTTCTATAATTTATACCTGCATGTAAGAGCTTGCATATCGTTGCACCGTGTTCACGCTGCGTTCAATCCGGTTCGATCTGAACTGATTTGCGTTTTTACAATTGTTTGTTTCGCATTGGATCCGATGCCATGCAATATGGTTAGAGTGCTCACAATTTTATAGGATCCGGTATATCGCAGCAATAATTTTGTCTATGGCCTTACCACAGCCCAGAATTTGCGATAAAACGCAACTATTTCACAAGTTTATTATAACACAAATTCATAGATGTGTGCATGGTTCGGATGCTTTAGTCTTTTAAACTCGTGCTATCGCACTCGTTTGAACACGTCACAACCTAGCGTACAGGCAATGTATGTAACCTAATGCAGTTCGAGCAATTCAACTATTACTTGCGATATAGGTTGAGTGTACACGTAAGAACTGTACTTATATATTCAGCACTGCCATTCATGAGCTGCGCTTCAACTATTACTTGTCACATAGGAAGGGCGTACATGTATCGAATGTACTTATATATTTAACACTGCCTATCATGAGCTGTACTTGTGATATATTCAATATGTTTCTGCACGAAATTGCGATGTTGATACATTCAATACAAAAACCATAATTTACAAATAAATGCAAGACTGCAATAGAAAGTCGAATCTTCGTAGGCACCTGTATCCTTCAAAAACCTTGCATAGGTTCCTTTTAGTATAATTTAAGTCATGATAATTTATGAAGTCGCCTTAAAAGTTTTCCTCGCTTCATTGTTAACAATTACTTAAATTTTGAACAGCTACTGGATACTCTTGGACAGTTTGGTGTGTATTGAGTTATCAGCTTAAGATAATGAGCGCACATAAATTTCGTTTCTTAGATGAAAACTACTTTCCATATAGCTATTCTCACGTACTTCTAACATTTTTTCATTCTTAATAGATCCATCATATTATTGCCTATTTATCATATAACGTTAGTTTTGTCAGCAGAGCTACTTGAACCGTATACTGCCTTTAACAGTCGCTATTGGTACTCATTGTAGTCTTTGAAATTAAGTGGTTTTTTATTTTAATCAAGTAAAGAATGATTTCATTTTAAAATAAATAATCTACTTTAAGAGAATGGAACCGATCTGTCAATCTTGATCATCGCTTTATTTTTGTTCGGAAAATTCGCAATTGCAATTGCATTTATTGGTCTCTTTCTGTACACTGCAGAATTGTTTCCAACAACGTTGAGGTATGTTAGGTTTGTGCAGTTTATACTACGTTGTTTGTTTTTTATAAAAAAACAAAGAAATTTCATAAATTATGAAATGATATATTCTCTACATATCCTCTGCAATACGATATGTTTGGTCAATTTCTCAAATTGATGTGTCAGTATAGATTCTTCTAGGCCAAATCCATACCACACTTAGTTATCACTGTTAGTATGATGATGGATATTTTGAAACACCGTTGTAAATATTAAATTTATTGGAATTTTACCTTTGTGCTCCTAAAACTGCATTATTCGTAATAATCAGGTGTAAAGGATTGAAAATCATCTGAGCGAAAACTCTTGGAAGAAAGCTGACTTCCTCATTAAAAGTTGAGACAAACGAAATTTTATTCTATTCTTCAGCTGTCCAGTTTCTCAACCATTCTATCCAACGACACCATGTTATAAAACTATTGCCAGTAGGCGTTTTTAATTCTAATATATATTAGAAGATATATTTTGATTTCTGTATATATAGACATTGTATTTTAGCATGAAAATATTTTTTGCATTAAATTGATAGCCGAGGACATCAGAAAATGCATTTGAGAACAGCCCAAAAAATACCCATATTCTAATGTTTTAAATGATTTTATATTAGCTGTGTCAAAGGAAATTATTTAATGAATGGAATGATGGAGAGAATTCGCATTGCTTAAGAATCATTTTTAAGCACTTATATTTTAATAATTTTAAATTATGTAATTAAATCTGCTTTCTTTGTAAAACAAAAATGGTTTTAGCTTAATGTTGTAATGTCACCTAGGCTAAGTGAGTGTAATCCTGAATTGCCGAAGAAAAAAAGCTATACAAAGTATAAAATGACAGAAAGCCTTAACATGACTGCCAGAGTAAGATACACACAATTTAGCTTCGGGTGGTCATTGCAGTAGACTTTCAGTCGCAATGTTTTATATAAAAAATTCATCTGTCCCTAAAACATAAAATTTTTAATTTTGCCATAAAGTATTGAAAAAATTATAGCTCATAATTAAACAAATTTGATTTGCTACATTAAATGGAACGTCTTCTGTATGTAAATAAACATTTTTGTTTCACATGCCGAACTGAAATTTGAACGCGTTGTTCTTGTAAATTTTATTATACTATATAATTATATTCTTAGGTAAGGTGGTTGTTAGAATGTTTATATTTTGTATGAATTGAATATTGTATTGTAGTTTGAATTTTTATATACTTTTATTTTTGAATTGGTTCGTTTTAGGGTCAATTGGTAGTCAATTTTGATATAATTTTTTTATAAATTCATATGATATAACTGTTAAATTGTTATATTTTTAGATCAATAGGACTTGGTATTCCTTCGCTCGCGGCACGTTTCGGTGGCGTCTTGGCTCCGTACGTTGGATTGGTTGTAAGTCTAAACTTTTGTAATGCAACCTCAAATTTTTCTTAATTTAAATTTTGTTTCGATACTATTAATTAATTAATTGCTTTTGTGTTGAAGTACCGTGCGGGCTTCAACGCTCAAACTCTTATTGATCAAAATCTGATCAAAATTCAGACCTCTAATTTTGAGGAAAAATTTTGAATTTTTGGACGCACCTTTGATGTTACTACCTGAACATCACATACAGCTAACATCATCGACACCGCCACTAATTGAGGTATGAATAAGCAAAGAAATAAAAATGAAACGGTTTGAGATCAAACATGTTTGTGACATCGCTCAACTGCCCATTTTTGCAACGTTAAATTCTTTTGAGGTTTATCTGTTTTCCGAGAACAACACTAAAAGATCGCTTTTTATTTTTATAAACCACACATTTATACATATAATCTCTACCTTTCCGATAAACGGTACGTACGATATGTAAATATATTTATTTTGAAATAATACGGAATGCGCTGACAAATTATTGACATATATTTTCAAACTGACATAACCCTATGACGAAATTTATCATTTTTAAAATGATATCCAACGAGACTATTTCTTAAATATCGATGTTCTATACTAGTATATGCCATTATAATATCAACGACTAAGGAAACACAGTTTACACCAACAACTTAGTGGTGACATTGAAGTATGTGTCCTATAAAATTTGGCTGTTGCATTTTATAATAATTCTCATTGCGATTTCGGTAAAAAAATTTTAAAATCCAGTTCAGCTTCACATTATTGTAGTTTGAGATAGATATGAAATGAAAAATCTGTTTATAGTAAGCTTTATTATGCGATGACACGCCAGAAAATTTTAATGTCTTCATCACGCTTTCTCCAAACCTTTTTATCCGCAGTAAACTATGGCGTTGACGTTATGGTTGCATTAATATGACTTACATTGAAATCAAATTATTTTAATGATCTTGTATGCAATATTAAATAGCTGATTTCCAAGCGTCGAGGAGTTGTCCCTAAAGCAAAATGTATTTCTATTACTTGGCAATAAAAATCAGGAATATGATCAGAGCTACCATGCTATGTGGTTTGATGTTAAATTTGAACTGTCAATTATGCCTAATTTCTAAGGATTGCAATACTTAACCGATCTGACATAGAATTACATCTATTTTATCATCATTGCACTGCTAAATTTGTTTTAAATTCTTTTTATATATGCTTTTGAACTGTAAATTCGTTGCTATTTTTCAGGCTTCGGTAAATAAAATTCTTCCGCCAATAATTATCGGCTCTTTATCGCTTTTAGCCGGAGCGCTCACACTTCTACTCCCAGAAACTAGTGGAATGGAACTGATGGTTGATGCAGATGACGAGATGCCAACCACAGCACTAGTACGATTTTGTTGTAGAATTAAAGCATCGTCAAGCAGCAATTATCGACCTGATACTACAATTACAGGCAAGGGAACTACCGTAGCTGTTGTGAAACATGGCCTCGGTCACGATTTTACAAAGAATTACAGTCATGATGAAACATATAACGGCGGTGGTGATGAGAAAACAAAGACGCCATTGTTAGATGGCGATGAATCTAAAGGCATTGTTTAGCTACAGTCGTTGAGTTTACGCTTAAAAAAGCTGTTTCTTTGACAACTTTCTGACTATAAAGTAAGGTTTGGGTTTACGCTTTACGGATACAAATGGACTGACGTTGGTCAAAAGTAGAAACGATATCATGTGTTATGGTTATAGTATAAACTTTGGTGTGTATTTACAATAAACTATTACTGCACTTAGTATAATAATGAATGTTGATTTTGTGCTGTTACCTATGCTGTTTTCTCAGAGCGCAAAAAGTAAACTTTCACTTCGGTCCTTATGCATCATTTACGATAAGATGCGTGCGTCAGGGCCAAATTATGTCACGCGTCCAACTCAACTAGTTCGTGTGAACTATAGCTTAGCTGGACTACCATGGTACATTTTGATAGCTTAGCTAGTCTTAATGTGACAAACTGGGAGCTTACTAGGCACTGCGTGACAAACCGAACATCCGGCTAAACTGCCATTTTTTTGAAATTTTATTTAGTATTGCGTTTAGTGTAACAGCATTTTGTTCCGTAGCATTTTCACACCAATTCTAAGTTATACATTGTTTTTAATATATAAATTAACGTTTTAAGCAGAACGCCGCCTTTGGGGCATTATTTAGATACGTATAGTGCAACGTAATGCTCGCGGACTAAATAGTCTCTGGCTTAAGTTATAGGGGCTCAGCTGAACGCCTCGTGACAAAAGCACAGTCCGGCCCGACAGTCGCTGACAAACTGATGGCCTAGCTAGGCTATTCAAAATTTTAATAGTCGAGCTGGAGTGTCAGCGTGGCATAGTCGCTAGCCCCTTTGAACGCGTGACATAATTTACATACATCTTATTGTAAAATGATGCATTATATAAATCTTCATTCTTAAGTAATAAGTTCTGGTGGGGGCAAAGTACAAACTATTGGATTTGCAGTAATTTTGCAAATTTCACTGCCTGTCGGATATATCGAAAATTTAAAAAGTTGTGTAATGACAAGTTTATCATAGTTGGATTGTATTGTACATATTTCTTTTGAATACTGACTAATAATAAAACTAAATATTGTTTCACGGCTGGATGTATATGCCTACCTGTTGAAAAGTTTAATTTGAAAATTACGCACATCTTATTCAAACGAATGCATCATATGTGTAACCAGACCGTTCCGGCCCGTTACGAGTGTTTTTCTTGATTTTGGCATCAGAACCGCGTCGAAACGGTAAAGAACTCGTTTTAAGTAGGAGTAGAGTGGTGCCATGGCTTATTTGTAAAATAGTTTCGCGTGTCATGCTTTGATCATCGACTTATTCTATGCATATTGTTATCATCATTTGTCAGTTGTATATACTTATTGTTGGGTATGATTTGCCATTTTTATACTTTTACCGTTTGCTTTGCTATCCTATTTTTGAAGATGTCTCAACGAGATGGATGCAATAAAGAGTGATTGGCCCACTTAGGAGTCAAAAACAAAATTTCCATTATTTTATGCCCACTATCTGTCATAGCCTGAACTGGCGCACATTAACGGGTTATAGCAAGCCAACGGAAGGTCTGACAGAGATATACTGTATGTCGTTGTGTTCACCAGCGGCGGGCGAGTTGCATGAAAGAGCGCATGTGCGTATTTAGGATTAGGGCTTCAATGCGTAGGTGTTGAAAGACTAGATAATGTTTATGTTAGTTTAAATAACATGTATTGTGAAGCAGCCACGAAACGGGGGGCAACTCTCGTAACAACTTAACTACTCGGCGGATCAAGACCCATGTGGGCTCGTTAGATTTCTTAAAAGATGGGCTACCTAATACCTATAGTACTCTTACTGGTCGAGCTCCAGTAAGAAACAAGAAGAGTTGTAATATCGGCGATTAGGAGCTTGCAGACATCAATGAAATGAAGGCGAAAATTCTACAATTGTTTTCGAAAAGGACAAGCAGCATAATGAAACTTGATGGTGTCTGTTATTTATCCGATGGTACGATGCAGACAGCGAAATATCTAATTTCCTAGAGAAGCACCTTGTTCGGGAGAGTAAGAGACTACAAAAGCGAGGGTTTAACAAGATCCATTGAGGCTACCGATCGAACATATTAATTCCAGGTAGTATAGGTCTCTACTGGAAGATTGAGATAGTGGAGGATTCGTTCGGGAAATCAGGAGAAGAGACATTGGTGTATTAAAATCAAATACAATTAATATACGTAACTACATAGAGAATATGTCTATTCTGAACCACTACTAATAGACAAACTTAGCATAAGTAACGGCTGTTTCTATAATTTTAAAGTGATTTTCCTTAACTCATGGTTTATGTCCTAAGGATATTTCGATCATTTTAGTTTCATTAGAAAGGTCATAAAATTCTGTATTGAAAATAACTCGGATGTTTTTCGCCGAAATATCAGCCGCGTCAGACGGCTACGAGCCGACGAACGAACCCGACATCGGTTGTTTTCGAGTACTCGGAAATTACTACTTTTTTACCATTTGATTGTTTCCAGTATCTCGCGCGGCTGTTATTTTATGTGTAGTTCAGCGTAACCACTACGGCACGATGGTGCAGCTTGCATTCAGCGCCGGTAAACCTGATGCTTTTAATTTCGGTTATTACCTGTCCATCTTTGAAACATTCGCCGTTCACTTCTTGGTGAGGCGCCGATGGCCTTCTGTTCCCGAACGGTTGTAATTTTGAAGTTTCGACGACATATGAGTGTCGAATTCCCAAAGTTTTCCCTTAACTTTAGGTAACGATTTAAGACTCTGTCTTATATCCCAACCGCCTTGTTCTGCTCTCAGTCTCCGCAATTAGTGCTCCTACCAAACCGAAACCTATACAATGCTACAACCTAAAATATTCCAACTAAAATATGGACATACATTCCACAAAATGAAACATGCGTGGTGAATTATAACAAATATACATAAGCGACGGATATTAACAAGTGACATAAACGACAAATATTAACACGCAAAAGATTAATAAGTGAAACGATGTTACGAACCCGGCCATGGCACTATGTGACATATCATCCTCCATTGCCCTAAATAAGTCTGATTCAAAGTGCATTGAGTTTTGTGCTAGAAAATGTTTCCGCCCTTATTGTCACCCTAACTTGGTTCAAATGTTATTTCTTGCTGAGTGTTTTGATGAGGAAATTTAGTGACAGACCGAAACGGTTTTGCTACAAATAGACGTTACGATGCAGGTGTAATATGTTCCTATAATTTCTATAAATATATTGAAATAATGTGAACAGCTCAACTTAGCGTAAGTAGCAGCTGTATTCATTGATTAATATTAAGTTTAGGTAAAAATTATGCAGCGTTTACGTGATAAGTTGCCCACCACGTGGAACTTGTGTCTACGTACAGCCTGCGTAACACCGTTAACGATATAGTGTACAGAACACCAACAGAGTGTTCTGAGCAATTATATATGGTGTTTCGGACGCCAACAGTATTTATGTATGGTGTTATAGACACCCTAAACTTCTAGCTAGCGATGAGAAAAATCTTTTGGGAAGACATCTTGCTGGTTTTTCGTTGTAGGAAGTTTACACAGTGCATGGTTCGTCCATGCCCTTGCTTTAAAGGGCATAGTTTATGAAATTAGTTTTTATGAGACAATCAATTAGCTTAAATAAATTGAAATTTCATATAGCAAATATTCCGCCTTTTTTAAACAACTGTTCAAACATAGGGTGCCGAAGACACCATAGTGTATTAATGTACACGGTGTCCGCGACACTATTACTAGGGCTGCATCCTGCCCTTCCGACTACCACGCACCATGGTATGATCGTGATCACATACTGACAAATCTTCCACATGGCGGGCGTTTTACGACGTAAACGCCATATTACTTGATAACTACCTAACCAATTTTATTCTACATGACCTCGTTCGAAAATCCATGAAATACTTGTCCGGAAAGTGCTCCGGGTGCATCCTCGAAATATTGACCGTTCAGCATCTAAGGGCCGACAAACCGGTACCCGTCAATCCGCTAATATTCGAAAGCTGATGTTTTTTACAATTTTGTTGTTATCTATTATTTCTTCGTGACCACTGCACCACATAAAATTTCTTAACTATGATGACATATGTTACGTCACTTGTTGCATACGTTGGTAGGACTAATATTCTTGACTTTATTTTCATCCCACCGAACGTTTAGATATTTGCCATTCGCATGTCCGTGAGCGGCCGATACCTCCTATTCCTAGACGGTCCTAATTTCGAACCTTATACGTGCGACGTGGTGTCAAGTTCTAGTCGAGTTTCTAAAATCATCGTAAGATACTTTCCACTCTTATCTCTTAAGTCTTAGGTAACGTTTGACCGAAACATATATACTTAGGTAAAAGCGAACAGTAATACAGACAAAGTCGATGCACACGAAATGATATATATATGGAAATAAACATACATATACGCGACAACGATTATTAATACATGCATAACGATATTGTAGGCAACGCCACGGCCCGTGCGGTTGTTGTATCCTACAGTTATTGCGACAAACCGTGCTCGGAACATTTATAGTTCTTCAGCTAACGAACGGTATAAGTCTTTGATATTTCGTAGTCCTACTCTAAAGCAATATATCAGTCTCAACGCCCGTAAGAGAAATCTGCCGTTGCTAAGTTGCCATGTTCGCGTTTTCTTAACCATTATACCATGGACAAATTTTAATTTTATAATGCTTGCAAGCCTGCTATTTTATCAAAACTCACCTATTTATTTCCTTTGTCCCTATGGTCGTAATTTTCACCACTATGCTCAAAATATAATTCTGAACATTTCATTCATGGTCTAGGCTTTTTTCTTGTTTGCAGTGAAAAGCAAAACCATTTCCTACATTTTTGTATGTTTTCGTATATAAAAATTCGACAATGACGACGTGGTCACACTCGTAACATGTCGGAACGGCCCAGTACATATTTACAAAAAACTGTTACGGATAGTAGTAACATTAATTTTGATTTTGTGCGAACCTATGCCATTTTCTTGAAGCACAAAAAGCTTAAGCTTTCACTTCGGTCTTTATTCATATGTAAAAAGTTCTGGTGTTACTGTTCGGAGTCATAGTATTATAAGCTGCTGGCTTTGCAGTGATATAATGCGCGACTAAACTTAAAATGATCCCGTTGCCCATCCTATTTTAACAAACCTGATGTGGAATTGAAAACCATTGTTACGGAACAAACAGGGAATTTATCACGGTTTTTAGTTAACCAAAATTGGACAAAGTGGAATCCAATTCCCAGAATTTACTAACTGTCCAGGAACAGAATTTTGGCGATTTCTTATTAATAGAGAACGGTTCACTGCTAATTACAACATTGACTAATGTAGGATTCGCTATTGTTCGCCAACACCAACGTAGTTAAAATTTTTAGTTTTCAGCATTCGCGAACATTGCCATTTCAAATGAAATTGAACAAATTTTTGTTCACAAACCGAGTTAGATTTTCTGTAAATGCTTAAGTATTCGCGAACAAACAATTTTCATATTCTATATCTTCATCAAATATGCACAATCATTTACTTATTAACCTGGAATCATAGTGGAATACGATATCGAAAAGAACTTGTTCGCGAACAATTTCACCCATAAAATGTTCACTAATAAATTGTAGATTCAAACTCAGCACGAGTGCGATTCATACGTCATTATCTCCAACGCAACTTTAATTTTAAAAAGCAAATGTTTGCAAACATTTGATGCTTTGTGATTTAATGATACATGCTCATAGTGATGTCGCTTGCATATTTCTTCATGACAAAATAATCTATACAAAATCAAATTTGTTTAAGAACTACGTTTGTGTTCGTAAACAACATTTGCTTAAGAATATACGTTTGTGTTCGCGAACAAATATATTTTTTATACGTTTGCGTTCACGAACAAGTTTAAAAATTCTTTATTTCAAATGTTGAACAACATGCTTAAAGTAATTTTCATCGCTGAGTTATTGCACCCTATGTCTCGAGCGATGAATCCCTGTAACACTGTTCCCGAAAAAAGCATACTAATTTAAAACTCACAAAATTATGTTTTCAACATTTGTGGATTTCATTAACGAATTTGCGAACCGAAAATTACCCATTTCATACCACCAAACAACTGTTCTTAAATGGCTTTTACTACATTATGCAATCACAAACAAGCGTTCTGTTGCAAAAAATAAAATATTGCAATTTTAAAAATAGGATGGTAGACGGGGTCATTTTAAGTTTAATCGCGCATAACGACACTGAAAATTGTTGTATGCATTTGTCCTCTCCCATGTTTTGCAGACGATGAGGATAATATATGAGCGCAGGTATTCCAACCGAATGACATTTATGTTCTGTATAAAATTCATATTGCTGATATAGTGAGCATTAGCAAAGACGTTTAACATTTGAATGTGGCTTCAACCAACTTTGGTGTCGTGTAGTGTTCAAAATCACTAACCGACTACCGTTCATCCTTCCGGTATATGAGATAAAATATGCAAATAATGAAACAATCTTGAGTAGATTTTATGCTCAAAAAATTCAAAAGATCTATATCGCAGATGATACACATAAACCTGTTCTGGTACCCAAAACATAATAAACCTAAAGGTATATGAACGTAATTTGTAGCCTATTAGGGATACAAAACGTACCCGCACAGGCACAGAATACGGACGGCGTCGTACATATTAGGTCGACATATGAGTGCAGCATAGGGTACAGCATACGGATACGTATAGGTACACAATGCGAATAGGTACGTATTCTATATATATGGGTACAAATTAGCTATGCATATAGGTCCATATATGGGTATATATTATGGGTATATGGGTGCAGTATAGTGCAGTATGTCTGGGTATAGAATAATAATATATTGATATAGATTATGCATGAGTAAACTTAAGCTGCGCCGCCTACCATCCTCCTTTGACACTATGAACAAAATCCTTTTCGAGAACAAAACCGCTATTGCAACAACCAATCCCAATTTAGAAATTTCCATTCATTAACGCAGGGCGACTGATTTCTAAACGGGGTAATTTCTATTCGCTAAAACTATGCATTTATTTGCTGGTTGGCCACAAATTACAACGGACAACGAGGCAACTCGCAATTTCTCAATTCTTTGTTACGCTAACATATTTCGTTTTATTAATTATGATACGTGTGGTTCGTAAACATTACATGTCATGTGTAGCTTTTGAAACACTAATCTAGGGAGTAATAAAATAAAAAATTTCCTATTCAAATACAAACGGTAACAAATTGGTTGCTTAATATTTTTGAATTAATCGCTAATAGGGCTATTCTTTGCTTCTTAACGTTTTGTATACGTTGCACAAAACACCATTTTTATGTTTTATGATGACAGATTGCTGGTATGCCAAATAAGTTAAGGGGCGTCCCTTATGTTTACTCATGTATTATAGATCCATGGGTACTGTACAGAGACACATATGAGTCATGAAAGTTTCTTTAAAAGATTAATCATATATAACAACAATTATGGATCATTTATGTGTCAATTGTTATCGTACATACACTTCTTGTCAGCATTTGCAGAAAAATAAAAAGAACTTGTAGCGTTCAAGCGCAAAATTTACCACCAATTTCTTACTATGATGTTCAAAATAGTGATCCTGATAATGTGGTTTTATCTTTGGAATTCATGTGCAATGTAAGTGGTCAAACTTGGAGATGTAAACTCAGTGGATCTACCGAAACATGGATTGAAACATGGTCTATTTGGTCAGCCCGTCAATAAAATTTTGTACTGTTACAGTATCTTTCAAGATATTAACAAATAACGCTTTCTCAAATTTTAAATTATACGAACGTATACCCTCAGGGTTACCATTATCTGACGGACATACAATATGTATATTTGAGGATCTCATGATCATCCAAAGACAAAAAGTTCGCAGCATCTTTCTCTCGCATGAAGCATAACAAACTCAATACGATATTTGTAACGGAAACATATAGTATGAAGAAAAAATTGCGCAAATAGCACGAAATGCTTAATATATGATTCTGTTGCCAAACTCTCGAAACCAGTATATAATTCAAACTTTGATTATGAGAAATGTGTCCTTCGAAACCCCAACGAGCATGTATTTGTATACTTTTGAAAAGGATTAACATTTTAGCAAACTATGAAAATGTCTCGAAAGATTGAGCTTAGTTTATCACCGATACAGTTTCGTAATGGATCGTCGTCTAAACTTGCTGCAGCTGTTATCACAATTGAACTTGTATCAATAATTAACGCATGTGTGGAGATTGGGTATAACTTAGCACAAAATGCTAAAACGAAACGTCGGTTCTTAAAAGCATTGCACATAAAACAGTGTCTACATCCAAAAGAAAATGTTACTTAAAAAATTTCTCGTAAAATATCTAATTAATTGCTTTAATAGACATTACGGCCCGTATGATGACAGTTTTGCCAGTAAGGTGGTTGAATGTTATAAAAAAATGACGGTTTATGGGATAAAGAACCTGTTAGAAACGGAGCAGTTGTTTATAAAACGAAGGTGAACACGATTTTTTGTTATGTTTGCTAAAAAATACGAAATAAAGCTATAAAATTGCAAATTAAAAAAGTTTTTTAAAGTTAAACGATAATAACCAAGTTATTTACCCAAATAAAACTGTTAGCTCCAATATATTCGATTTAGGTAAAGAATTTGTATCTGATTAACTTCTCTCCACAAAGACCTTTTGATTAAAGTAAATGTGTCACATTATTCGGTGACATACCAGTTTCAGCATTTGTGATGTGCAGAAAATGTAGAGCTGTGGAAAATAAAACTAATTGGGGAAAACTTTATTATTAAAATGAATCAGCATCGAGTAAACATCTATATAAAGGTCTTTATTCTTAGTCTTGGTTTTTGTTTTCATCGAAATCGGTCTTGTTTTATTGCCCCATATAATTATTTTCCATTACTGTTACATAGCGGCATGCAACATCGACTGCGCACAACTCTATTGTTTCTTTCAGCATGGAGAGTCGTCAGCGATTCCAATGTGGAGCAGATAATGATCAACGGCGTCAACTAGTGTTGTATGGAGCAGTGTTACCAAACCGATAAGTGTGTTTCTTTAAAGCTATGCAATCATACAAGGCGATAATGCCATCACTCAAACCAAAAACTCAACAAAAAATCGGTCAGTCGTCAGATCAAGAAATTTGAAACATAGAAATGGTACGGCAACATTGTATGCATCATTTACCTTAAAATGTGTGCACCTAGGGCCGGATTCTGTCACAGACCTAATTTCGGCTCGTGACAAAAATTCACAGCCACATCCGACCATAAATAAAATATAAACAGCAACATAAATAAAATACCAGCCACATAAATAAAATAAAAAGCTAAGTTATGCTAGTATGTTTGTACGAGCCGGGAGTGGCTATGTGTCACGGTTTCATAGCAGGGACGGGCTACTGAAAAATATATATTACATTTAGTTTAGCAGATTGTGTTACAGCAAACATATCTAGCTCTATGCCCAAAAAAGGCGATATTAGTAGTAAATTAAAGTAAAGCGCACAAATTCATGCAAAATAAATGCGTAAATATCGCTATTTTCAAAAATTTTATGTAAGCGCTATTTACAAACCAACCTAGTAGCTATGTAAAACACGCTTTATAATTCATGAACATTATGCTATTGTAACTGAACGTATGTTTTACGCATATATGACCATATGTATCACCAATTTCTATTTTTTCCCGATTTTCCATTGTCCTAGTATATTTTTGGCTTTTAGAATCGATTCTAGCCGTTGTGACAATTTAACAGCCTCTAATAAATTTATAGACTCTGGCTCAGCCCAAAAATGTCACAATGACTAATCGCACTAACCAAGTATGGTTTTAGAGCCGCGACAGACTGTGACATAATTTGGCCCAGCGGCACACATCTTAAGGTAAATGCTGCATTGAGTATGTATGTTTTTGGATTTTTTATATTGTTTAGGTTTGTTTTGTTGTTGGTTTTGGTTATTTTTTTGGTTGGTGTTAGGTGGTGGTTTGCGTTGTGTTTTAGTATTTGAGTGATTTTGGTGGCTGTTTGCTGTTTTTTTGAATATTTTTTATATTTGTTTTTGCGGTTTTTGGTTGTGTTGTTGTTGATTTGTGTGCTGGCTTTGTGGATGTGTTAGCGTTTTCGGTTTTGATCGTTTGATGCTGGCGTTTTGTTTAGGTGGTTATGTGTGGTTTATATTGTCGTTTTTCGCGTTTTTCTTGTGGCTTTTCGGTTTGCTTGTGTTCTGTGTTCTCGTTTGGTTTGTTTTCTGGTCGCGGTTCGTGTGTTTTTCTCGCGCGTTGTTTGTCTCTTGCGTTTGCGTGTATTTGCTGTTTTGTGTTGTTCTCTTTCTCGCGTATATCTGGCTCCTGCTGTTTATATGTTTTCTCTAGTTTTCTTTTTCGATCTGTTTTGCTGCTTCGTTTGGTTTTCGCGGTGTTTATATTGCTGCTCTTTCTGTCTTCTTTTTTTCTGGGTTTTGTGTGTTTGTTGTTGGTGGGGTTTTGGTGTTGTGTTGGTTTTTGTCTGTTGTGGTTTTTTGGTTTTTTTTTTTTTTGGCTTTCGTGCTCCCCCTTTGGGACAGACAATCGCAACTAGTAACTTTATCGAGATTGCAGAACATACTGAAGCACAGGTACACCTACGCCTTTTCCCTGCAGAGCCAACCAGCTCTCGATAGCATACGTCGATATCACACAATACCGCACAAATTTAGAACAAAACTAACACCGGCAATAATTTTTCCATGCCAAAAAACCCCAAGTAAAACTGTTCAACCGCCGAGGACGTCACAATGAAATTAGAAATTTTGGGTCGATGAACCATGGAGGTGCCATAGCAAAGTACCGATGTAACCATGAGTTGCAGAGCAAAATTAGCACCGGCAATGAGTTTCCCATGCCCGAAACCCCTAAAGTAAAACTTTTCAGCCGCCCAGGACGTCAGAACAAATTTTCGAATTTTGGGTTGTGGAACCACGAGGGTGCCATACCTCAAACGCCATGAACCGGAGCCTTCATCAACAAACAAGAAAGTGGCATCGGCACTTATTATTTTACTATGAAATAAAACCAACCAGAGGAAAAATTCGAAGGTGAAGATAAAAATAAGGTTGCTTCCGTGAAGGGAGGTTACTAAAATGAGACAAAACTCATACTTTGAATTTTGACCCCTGACCGTGGAACCAGATCCCAAATCAAAAAACGCAAACGGATGTACGTGGTAAATCTACTATGCCGGTTCTAATAAGTCCAAGTTCATGAAAATCTGTTAAGTCGTTCCCAGTTATGGACGATCACACACACACTGACGGAATTTAAAAGCTTTCACTTCTGCAACACACAATCTCCACGACGTTACACTACATTCCGACTAAGCTTCGAATGCTGCGTCTTATCAGTAGCTCATTGAAAGTTAACTCGAAAGAAGAGAAAAGCTATTTGCAAAAGGACGCACACTCGTCAGAGTGTTGCTGAAACCATTTGGTCGCCACGCGGACCGAGCGATCGTTGCGTGGCGTCGCCCCTTCTGTTGGTCCTTTCTCGACGTACGTGTCGATGTGGAATTCGTTGAGAAACAAGGCAAAGTGGCGTTGCTCGGCGCGGATCAGCTCGCTCACCTTTTTGTACGCCGCCGTGTTCCGCTTCTTGACTTGCTCTGAAAAGACAAACGAGACTGGTATAACCGAACCTCCAGTCGAAACCAGGATCATTTTCAAGTCGCAAATCATTGCCTCAGCAACAACTTCGCCGCTGGGCTTCTGCCTTTTTACAACATACATCATCTCTGATTACGAAAAACTGATCAATATAGATAAACAGAATAATAATTACTTGAAGCATGGGACGTGGAACAATTATCGTTTGACAAAAATTTCAGATATGGGGGTAATTTTAAATTCAAATACCAGTAAATTAAAAGTTGTCTTGAAACAACTCAGCGATGCCGTTAGTATATGTAGTCAGCAAAGCACTTTGGGATTTCGTGAATTTAACAGCTTTTAAATATGAAAAATTGGAGAAGAAATGAGATAACCACTTTCATGTAACCTCATTGATGTTTACCTAAGAGATGTAGACCTAAGAACTGATGCCTGATTTCATTCCACTAGTCACAAATGATCGCCAAAAATCTGAAATCATATGACCACCGAGACGCTAAATAGAGACAGCCGAACAAATGCTACGAGCAATCATAACAATTCACTAAGCAACAACCTGTTTGCTCAAAACACCCACCAGTTGTTTAAAAACAACTGCAAACGTTGATGAACCACAAGTTGCGACTCAAATGCCTTGCAACACGAGATTTTGCGCAACGTGGCTTAGCCTAGTTCTTATAAAACAGCCGATGGGAAAACAAAATCGGAGCTAAGTATTTCAGACTGTTGCAATACTGCATTACGTATATACCTTAACGAAAGATATCGCACGCCACACATGAGCGTTCTCGCGTGCTCGACCCTCTTGCTACACTCCAAACTGTCTATCAAGACCAACGTCAGATTAGATTTCCAGAGCCTATGCGCGACTAAACTGAGCAAACAACCATCCTGGTTTGTAAAGATGGCGCGGAATTTATAACCACTATTGTGTAACAACTAAGAAAAAAGTTTACTGCTACCCAGACATAGTAATTTTCCAATAGACAGTTATGAAATTAGGATTCGTCTCTGTACTCGAACAAATATAAATGTTACATGATAAACGAAAAATCTCCATGTTTATCAATTACTGATCACGAAAATCACACTTTTGCTAACTTAAATCCGAAAAAATTCTGTTTACTAACAATTTTGCTCTTCGCCAATAAAATTGCTTACTTTGAATATTCAAATATTTTCAAAACAACACACGAGGATGGTCATTGGGCACAAGTTTACTTGCACATTTGATGGCCTAATGCCAGTCGATTTAGAAAATACCAAAATACTCACCAATAACAGTCTGCAACACAATGCAGTGCTTAAACGCTGGATCTTCAATCAGATCGATTTGCTGCAACAGAACATCGGTATCGAAGACCAGAACCAAACTAGGTGCGGTAGCTAGTTCACCACGCGCGTTGCCTAGGACCACAGATTCCGTCTTCTCATTCAGTGAAGCATCGTTCGGAAATATGATAGGACGAAACGTTTCGAGCACACTGCACTGCGAACACGACGCCACATCGCAGCAAATATCGTCACGGAGATATTGTTCACGGACAATCTACACATAAAAACCTCATAAATTGTTCAGTTCCCGCCAAACACAATAATTCGCAATTTACGAATCATTCTCATAAAAAATGCTATTAATTCTGCCGCACCCACAGCCTTTGGAAATGTGATTGAACTTCTGAACGAGACTGTATATTTTTGCAATAAATTTCAATTGAGAGAATAGATTTTTCGGCCACACAGTGTGGGGTGGGAGACCTCCTCCGCTTTTCTAAATCCCCCAATGTTTGTGAGATTCCCCCTCGTCCGTCCAACCCGCTCGGCCGAAACCCCCATGTTGAACTAAATCCAAAAATTTTCAAATCTGAAAATTTATATTTTTCGTTTGTAATTTACTTTTTAAACATTAATTACCACTATTTGCAATGCTAAAACGACTTTTTATAGCTTGAAAATACATGCACGGCAGTAAAAGTAAATGAAAATATGGAAATATTCAGCATATAATTTTAAGTAAGATTTATCCCCCACCCCATTTTTCGGAGAGCTGTGGACAGGCTAGCAGAGCCACCCATACCGACAATTTCCAATCTATCGTGAAAATTAGACTTTAATTGTTATTTGAAAAGATCAAAAACAAAACTGACATCGTCTAACAGTAGGCGTCACAATATCTGATTCAGAAAAAAATTAGTTTAAACCTGTAGCTTGGAGATAGCCGAAAGCAGCAATATTTCGTACGAATTACTACGACTGTACATTATCTCTCTATTATATAAAGCCGTTTTTCAATTCAAAAATGATGCATTTTAGCCAATATAGTGCAATTGGTTAGGAATATTGAGAAACTGCTAATAAACGAATAAAACAACTAGTTCGTATTTAGTAGGAGAATTAGGTCAAACCCAAAATACTAATAAACGATCGCGTTCTTATTTCTTGGGTATAAGAAGATCAAACGAAGAATATATAATTGAAGTGAGAAATTTTAAAAACTGTGCCGCGGCACAAACGTACCTTACGAACGCCACCTTGTTTGGTTTTGCGATAAAACAGCTTTGTTTTTATCATTTCAATCAATTCAGATAATCCGGTTGTGTACTCACTTAAATTACTGAAAAATAATAACAAGAATCATTCATATTGGGTGAGGTCATCTAAAGTCTACTTTCGTGTTACCGTCGTACAACATCTACACGTCGAAGGTGCCGACGACTGAATATCTTTAAGGATTATAGCTACATGGACTACTGTTGGTTTGAGCAAGCTTGCCCCAGCAGCACGACAAGCACGCCCACTTGAAAGAGAGGGTGATTGATGACCGACCGAACCCCTTTCTCGGTACTGGTGATCAAGGTCTGAATGTCAATCCAGCCCAACACCCCCCACTGATTATACAATTATATACGTATATGTACAATATATGAAATATGCATAAAATATATAGTATATGAAAATAAAAGGCCAGGGGTACCCTTACTGAAATACGAGAAATGTCGAATCTATAACTATAACTGCTGTGTTTTGTAACTTCTGTGAAGTCGGGCAGGGATAGCTCAGTTGGAACAGCGTTTGCTTGCGTAAAAAGGCATGGCAAAGTCAACTTTTCAGTCTATTCACGTTGCTTCGTGAGGCAACCACCAATACGACCAAATCAAGGATTGTTAACCAAACAGGGCCGCAGACTTTTTGTCGCACTTGCGGAGTTTGATTTTTGCGGTACGATGAGATATTTTAATCTTCGACACATTTTTGGTGAACTTGCGATTCCCCTAAAAGAGGGGACAGCAAGATAAATCCAAAATGACAATGTGTTTCGGGTGTACTAAATATTTCAATCTCAAAACCATGCCACCAATGCTTCCATCTAGCTGACAATGATATTCACAACATGCCTACAATGCGGATACATGAGTTAAGTTTATAAAGATTCATGATCAGAAAGAGAACTGATGAAAATTTTCTAACCGGGCACGTGGCATGAACTTCAGAACAGGGGTGTGTTCACTTTATCAGCTACTAAATAGGTATATACTAGTCGGCAGTAGATCAAGTTGTGCTAATAACCACCAAACGTACAAAAAATGATTGAGGCTAATCGCGTGACTATGGTAGTAATGCGTAAGTACACATCTTGCTAAATCTTAAAAACGATATTTTAGCTGGCTCACATAACCAATTCTGTTTTGTAGTTTTTTACATATTAATCGCATAGGTCGGCAAATTCCATCAAAATTGTTGAAATTTAACGATTGTTGAAAAAAGATAAACAAAGTTAGTAGGCTACATACCAAGAGTTCTCACAGTCTAAACCTCCCCAAAAATTACAAATTTTCCTGTCCCAACCCAAAAATTTGGTTTATCACGTTTTCATTTATTTATTGCTCTATTTTATTTATTTATTTGGTTTTATTTATTTATTTATTTTTATTTATTTATTTATTGTTTTCGCAATCTTTTAAATTTTAAAATGTTATTATTTTTGTTGAATTAATTTACATATTTTGCATTCATTAGTTATGTTAGCCTACAGTTAGCCTAATGATGATCTTTTGTCGTTAGTCGTTGCGTTCTTCCTTTAATTTTGACGGTTTTGTTTGCTGGCGTAAAGAACTACGCGGCTTCTGTTTATTTGATATTGGCAAGAGGTGACATAGCTACCACGAAGTAGCAGCCATTTTGGTTTTTATTGTGTTAGCGTAATAGCGAGCTCCGGGTTGTTTATTAATTTCGTTATTTCGAATTCAAAAGTCAAGTTCATTGATTTCTCATGGTTTTATAGCGTAATCTAAAGCATTAACGGTGCCATCGCATTGCGTATAGTTCGGGTAGATTTGATGATTGTGAATTTTAGCCTTGGTCTGTCAACAATAGCAGTTACACCGGGGGCGACTATATTAAAATAACTAGCAAGTAATAGCTTAATCTTAAGGCACAGGTTAAGGTAATTAAATAAACATGCGCGGCCGGGGGTCGTCATATCAACTCAAAAGAGTGCTATTAAAGTAATAGTTAACCTAAAACTAATTCGCTATATCCCTCAAGCATTAAGCAGTCTGCTAGCCAGCCGGGGGCAATTGCATTAAATAAGGAATAGTATTAGTGTAACTCTAAGGAATTAGGTTCAGGTACTTAGTTAGTGGTACAGCTGTCATCCAGCCGGAGACGATTGTATCAATCTCACAGGAAGAGTAGTAAAATAGCACGTAACCTAATCATAATGCGCTAATAGAACGAGGGAAGAACGACTGAAATATAAAAACGTGCCAGAATCTGTGATAGAGTTGAAAGAGGTAAGAGTTAACGGTGGCATAAAAATCGTGATACAACTAGGACAGTGCTAAAGAATAGTGCCGCGAACTAAATCTACTGGTGTTTTAAATAATCGTGTGCTTTAATATTTTATATCATTTTGTAGTAAACATTCTTGAAACGTATTTGATGCTCAATTACCTTAAACAAGAATTACTAGAAAAAGGTTAGGTTGCAACGCAAAAAATTTAAGCGTAAGTACTGATCACGGAAAGTAAGGACACCTGCCATACCAATCGTCCCACCGGCATACTACTGGCCACACCTCGAACCGCACAACCTTCGGCTGACGAATCCCGTCCCATTTTTAATATTCGATAACCGTCATAAAAATTGCCCATCCAACCCCTCGCCACTACATACCACAAAATTGTTATTTTTATGTTTTTGATTGGTTTATGGGTGGACTTTGATTTATTATCGCGGCTATCGGACTATTAAATTGGGACGGGATTCTTCACTCGAGGATGTGAGGTCCGTACGCGTGGCCAGTAGTATGCCGGTGGGGAATTATAATGTCTTTGCTTGGAGCGCGTGTATTTTATTTCTCGGTCTTATTCTATTTGGCGTTGCGGCGTGACTACTTCAATTTGCTCGGTAATGATTCCGATATTGAGTCAACACAGCCAAGGTTATAATATTTACTCAAAATCAGCATAATACGACAATATTTATTACACCGGTTTGGTTCCAATTATTGACCACACCGCTACTTGAACCACTAATGCCTTTCCACTCTAGATACTTTTGCCACTTAGACTTGTCGAGTACAAGAATTATGCCACTCAGTTGTAAAACACCGTTACACTTTGGGTTAGATTCAATTCCTGTTGCTTTGCTTTTTAGTGGATAAGCCTTGTTATTTCTCAGTCTCAGGTTTGAGCGCACTATTATTTTACATAAGTTATATATTACTTGAATTTAGGGTGTGTACTACCAAGTCCTCTTGTGAGGTTTGTACGAGACCGCCGACGGATTGGTCCGCACGTTTATTTGATTAACTTAACCTTTGCCTTAGATTTACTCTAATACCTCCTTATACTTTCCTCTTTTGAGGTTGGTACGCTGTCGCCGGACGGATATCTGAGTACCTTAACCTGTTCCTTAGAATTACGCTATTTAGTTTTCTTAGAGCTACTAGTGCCGGACGGATCACTGATAGATCCTGAGTAATTAATATTTATTACTTTCCCTTCTGGGAAAGGCCATAAACGCAGTTCTCTGCGATGTAAACTTTTACCCTCGCATCGTTTGCGATACTCTCCGTCACCTTAAGCGCCAGTCTTCGCCTGGACCCGACGGAATACCGAACTGTCTTCTTATAAACTGCGCTGTTGCTTTAGCTCATCCACTGTCTCTATTGTTTCGTAAGTCTTTCACCACGTCTAGTCTCCCATCTGATTGGTTGTCTGCAAATGTCATTCCTATTTTCAAAAAAGGATCCAAACTGGATCCGAGTAACTATCGCCCAATCTGTCTCACTACTTCTTGTTCTAAAGTCATGGAGACAATTATCAAAAAATCTATCATGGAATTCGCTCCAACAAACAATCTATTCAGCTCTACTCAATTCGGTTTCCGTAACTTTCGGTCGACTACTCTGCAACTTATCGATTTCTTTGAAATTCTTACCTCTTTAGTCGACTCAAACGACTGTGCAGATGCTGTTCTATTGGACTTACGTAAAGCCTTTGACAAGGTACCGCATGTCCATCTCACAAACAAGCTGCGATGTAACGGCTTTGATGGCCTTCTTCTCAAATGGCTTGAATCATTTCTACGCGGTCGTCGACAATGTGTAATTATATCTGGCATACCATCTCGATCAATCGAAGTTCTTAGTGGGGTCCCACAGGGATCCGTTCTGGGTCCAACCTTCTTTCTATTTTTCATAAATGATCTTCCGGATGGTATCATCAGCCACATCTGGTCATTTGCTGACGACACATGTCTCCTCCGCCGTATTAGTAAATCTTGTCCCGACATAGATAGTTATCAACTCCAACTAGATCTAAATACCGCTGTTGACTGGTCTACAAATTCACTAATGTCTTTTTCCGCTACAAAAAGCAAGGTTATTCACTTCGGTCGAAATAATCCCAGACATGAGTACGAGCTTGGCGGCGAATTCATCCCATCAAGTGACGTCGAAAAGTATCTCGGCTTTATGTTGTCATCATCTCTAAAATGTGGAGAACACTGCCGCGTAACTGCAGCTAAGACACATCGCGTCATTTCGATGCTTCAACGAACATTTGGCACGCTTGACAAACAAGTCTTTTTCCTTCTGTATCGTTCTCTAGTACGCCCCATAGTAGAATACGCCAGCCAAGCTTGGTCTCCACATCAACGCGGCGACATCAACTTGTTGGAAAACGTCCAACGCCGTGCCACTCGACTTGTCAACGGCATCTTGCACCTGAATTATCAGGACCGTTTGCGCTACTTGTCTCTACAAACTCTGGAAACCAGGCGCCTCCGTGCCGATCTGATCTTTACATATCAACTTGTACACGGGCTCCTGAATTATGATTGTGGCCAACTATTTACGTTCGCTCGAGACAATAATCTCCGCGGTCATTCATTGAAACTTGTTAAACCACGCGCTCGAGTGAATACACGCCTACACAGCTTCGCCCTACGTGTTATTTGACCTTGGAACTCGCTCCCACAACAAGTGGTGTCAGCACCGTCGGTGCAGACTTTTAAAAGGCGCCTCCACCTCACGAACTCAGAACCAGAGCTCTGACACCTACCTCGCATGCTGCTCATTCTCGACTCGTCTGTCTCGTCAAAATGTTGTTTCAGTCCAACGTCATCTGTCCCCTATTGGCTGGGGACGAAAATACCGGTCGCGGAAATCTTATACCATGTCTCTGATGAAAGTCCCGGACAACAACATTCCGCGATCCTGGTTAGAAATAAAGGGTTGGTACGTAGCCGCCGGACGAATCGACTCGTACGTTTATTTAATTACCTTATCCTTTTCTTTAGAATTATGCTAATTAGCGTTGGGGCTGATGCCTTTTTCACCACCATTTTTCTTTTTCTTTTCAATAAGGGCCGCCCCCACCCTGGTATTCCCTGTCGTTCTTGGCGTGGTATATATTGCATAATGTAACGTATATATATATGTGTATATATTATATATAATATAAAACTAGCTACGTATTTTCCTAACTTAAATAAAATTAATTATTACTTATTATTTACTTAACAAAATTCCTTTAAATATCTCTACTTTTCCCCAACCTAAATTAAATATCCCCAAATCACCCTTTTTCCTCCTCTCTACCCCTTTTTCCTAAAATATATATCTCAACCACCTTTTTCTGGCCTCTCCATTCGCAAAAATTTTGCGGTAGGGGGTTCTGCCGGGGGCCCCCGGCACATTTGCCGGGGGTGGCCCCCGGCACATTTGCCGGGGGTGCCCCCCGGCTGCCCCCCAGCACTCCGTTCGGGGTCACCCGGTAAGGTCCTGGGGTCTGCCGGGGAGCCAAAAATAACAATTTTCGTGGTTTCACACTAAAAATGGCTTTTTTAATTTTTAGATAGATTTCAAGCATTTAATTTACCCGGCAGCCTGGTCTATAAACGTTGTATTTGTTCTCTGTTTCAGATATTTCAGAAATACTGTGAGGTAATTAGTACCGTGTAGTAATTAGTAATAGTTTTATATTTCACACCAAAAATGAGTAGTAATAGTTCAATTTAATCGCCGCATAATAAACGTAGGCGGCCCAGTGCAGTTATTGGGCAGGGTGAAATGCCGTCCATGCCGCAGTTGATTCTACATCTGCACACAACATAGACACACACAGTCATACATATAAACACTATCACTAGTCATACTACAGTCGACAAATACGGAACGAAACAGAATGCACGTACTAATTAAAACAAATCCAAAGCGACATAACACAGAACACTTGTCATGCGGCCCTCAACGTCGACTTGCGGAGGCTTAATTCGTCAATCAACGATGATCTCAATCGTAACGAACAATGTTCTATCGCGTGCCGCCTCCAGGACAGATTTGAAATCCAATTATGGTGAGAAGTAGATCATAATTAGAATATTTTGCAGTCTACACTATAGCCCCGCAGGGAATTTTAAAGAAATTTTAGTTGAAAAATGGCATTTTTCCAAAATTTTGAACTTACCGGGTGGTGATTTTGCCGGGGGGGCAGCCAAAAAAGTGCCAGGGGGCGCCTTTCGTGGGGCATCTGGATTTTGCCGGGGGGCGCCCAAAAGTGCCGGCACCCCCCGCCCGCCCCCACTTTGGAGAGGCCAGTTTTTATTTAACCCAAAACCAAAATCCTACCCAAAATTCATTTTTCTCCAATTTCCCATTTTTCAACTAAAATTCAAACTACCTTCTCTCTCCCAATACCCTCCAAAATTCAACATCCTTTTCTCCTTACCCCATATATATACTAATATATATAAAAGTTCCCTTTCCCCTTCTACTTCTTCCCATAAATCTCTCCTTTCCCAAAATCACCATTTCCCCCTTTTTCCTCATTTATTCTAAAACGCCTAATTTCCCCAATGCCCCACCAATAACTACCATCTTTTTATATACTTTTTCCCTCTACTAACCTAACCCCATATTTAACCCACACACTTCCTTTTTTCTATTTTTCTATAAAATTTCATTTTTCTAAATCTTCACTTTGCCCCATTTTTTCCATTTCTCAAATATATATCTCCTATTTCCCCAAAACCTTACCAACCCATCCCAAATTTTAATATCCTTTACTCCTTATCCCAATTCACATTATATCTACCCCACCCCCTTTCTCCTTTTTTATTTCTTCTAAATTTTTATTTTCCAAAATTTCAACTTTTTCTCCTATTTTTACATTTTTCAAACCTCTACCATTCCCTCAAAATTTAACCCACCTTTACCAAATTCCCAATACAAATACCCCTATCCCACCCTTTAAACATACTAAAATTTTACCTTTCAATTCCCCTTACATCCCCCATACTACCACCCCAATCCAACCCCAATTATTTTAAAATATCATAAACTTACTAATATTATTATTACTAATATTAATAAATAAATTTTTTCTTCTAGAAAGTTCTGGTGGTTTTAAATATCATGTGATTAAATACCAGTTATTATCATTAGTGTGGTAGTGAGCGAGAGGGAGGTGGTGTGTATTGGTGAAGAGATATAGTTATATAGTTATCAATGCGTTGATATACAGTTTTACTTTTAGTTTCTTTAGAGTGAAGTACTAATGAGTTAGCTAGCTTTTAACGAACGTGTCGTTAAGTGTTGGTCAGCGTATAAAATTCAGTTCGCCAGGTAGCGTGAAGTGTAGTTACATTTTCTTTCACTTATTTTTCTGTGGTTTTAATTGCCATTGAACGTGTTTATTCACGGGTTGGATTATAAATTGGCGTCTTTGGTGAGAGATCGCGGAGTGCCATAGCGTGACGTAACGTAATTGTATCCATGTATTGTTGCAAGCTGCTCGCGGATTACATCGTTAGAATATACTGTTACGAAGTGGTATTGCGTTGGAATAACGAATAAACAGTTATTCCTAACTGGCTGTTGTTGGTATATGGAAAGCGTGAAGTGGAGCAGGGTTATTAGGTTGTTGAGTTGCTACATTCGGTTCAGCGAGAGTACTGCCGTAGGACTAGTGTTTTATCAATGTATCATTTACAAAGCATGCTGGAAGCGCTGGTATAAACCAAGAGCTGAAGTTGGTTACATGCTAGAGAATAAAATACGTGGAGATTGTCGCGATCGAGCGCGATTGTTCACGAACTGTTTCAGAGTTTAAACCTTGTTCTGTTGTGCTCCGACATTGTATTAGTATAAATAAACTGTATAACGCGCACGCGTATTTATCGAATTCAACAGCGTAATAACATAATAACACTTGATCCGAGCCGATGCGATTCGTGTGACCCACTAAGTTCTCCCTTGGATTGAAACGCTACCCCTGGAACACTACCGCTTTACTGGTACGCCAGATCACGGACTCGCGCGCCCCAGTAGCTGGAAGGTCTAAGTATTTGGTGGCCTAGATAAACTAATCGAGTATAGACAGTGTGTATTATAGTGAGGCCTGGGGGTCGAAGCGTCGCGTAAGCACGAACAGAACGGCCGAGCCAAGACAGTAAGCTCAGACAATAAGTTTCCTTATGTTAACGTTCCCACTTTTGGACGGATCAGCTAGGCACGTGTTATTTCCAATAATGTATCATTACGTTACGCTCTTGCTTTCTAAATTTTAATTGGGAATTATAGTAGGAATAAAGCAAATTAATAATTCAGTAAATACCTATTTGTGTCGTATACTTTTGGCTCAACGTTAACTATTGTCCGACTCCAGTTACTACTTTGGTTCAACCAACCACAGTCCTATTGAGTCCAAATCCAATCCAATAACATTTACGAATCCAGCAGCGAACCTCCAGAAACCGTAGGTAAATCCGTAACATTCAATATAAATCAGTATACTCGGAAATCGTCGCTAAGCATTTTAGATAAATATAAAGAACTAGCTAGGTAACCGTACTATAACAACCGACAGAAATTAAGAAAAAAAATCGTAATGAAATCCCGGCTAAATACTTGTAGTCGTAACACTAACTGAGAAGCAAAACAATATACGCGGAAATCCTCGTCGAAAAACAGCCGAATATATAATAATTACTTCCGGACAAGCTCAAGGTTCGACGCGCACTCTATCAGAGCTCGACTAAGACTAAACTAAACTAACTGAAATGAAGCTAACACATGTTAGCTATTAACTCAAATTAATGCTAATTGTGCAAATTAGCATTAAACCAAAACAAAACGAAAAAACCCACGGACGTAGAAGGGAGGGAGCGGTATAATAAAGGATTTGGTGACCCATCATACCTTAATACGGTTTAGAGGTGCTTGCCTTAGCGTGGCAAAAATCGCACCCCTCCCAAATTACGTTTGAACTTGTCCAAGTTCTCTGAGAACACAATCGTGCTGTCAAGTTGGTTCCACGGCTCGATGATCCGACAAGTGAAAAAATGGCTACGTACATTCGTACGCGCATACGGACGAAACAGCTTCATCTCGTGGCCTCGTAAGGCGCGATGTGGTCGGGAAAAATGGTTGTCAGGGTTGAGCAGTCTCGCGGTTGAGGATTTTGTACGTATTGACCATATCGATGGTCTCGCGGCGACATTTAAGAGTGGACACTTCGTGAACATCAACGTCGGGCGACAAACGGAGGCACCGGCACTGAATTCTTTCGAGACGCTGCGATGCCGACGTTATATTGTGGAGACCAAACATCGGCAGCAAACTCGATCAATGGGCGCACGAGACCCGTGTACAGCTGTACCATGACAGCCGGGTCACGGGACGCCAAAGACCGACTCATCAGACCGATACGCCGATTGGAAGTCGATTCGATGTTGTCGATATGTTTGTTGAAACGAAGGTTCTCCGCAAAGGTGACGCCAAGATCGCGCACCAATGGGACTTGCTGGATGTCGCCTCCCGGCAATAGATATCTCACCGGAAAGCGCTGCTGCTATCGTATCCGAATAAGGGCACACTTGGACGGTTCAGGTCGAGGAGCCACGTGCGACACCAGGCAGCGACAGTGTCCAGATCAGCTTGTAACATGGCGCAGTCTAACGAGCTACGGATCTCACGGTACATTTTAATACAGTCAACGAATAGGGCAACATCGAACAGTTTGTTGCAGACGTCGTTGACGAATAAAATGAAGCAGTAAGGCCCACTGATGGTCCCTACCGCTGCGAACAGCACACAACTTCGTCTCAACCCCGTTCAGAAGCACGCGTTGCCGCCGGTAGGTCAAAAAGCTTCGGAACCACCGTAGCCGCTTGCCCCTAATTCCGCAAAATTCCATTTTTGTAAGCAGGCGTTGGAATGGCGCTGAATCGAACGCTTTGCGGAAATCCAAATAGATGACATCAATACTAGTGTCCGGTCGGTCGTCATAGTGTTTGGTCCAGTCGCGCAAACATGACAAAAGGTTTGTCACCACAGAGCGTCCCACTAGGCCGCCGTGCTGACAATTTGCAATGACATTATGAGCCTTGAAAAACTCTAGAATCCGGTGCCACAATATTCGTTCAAGTATCTTGACGACAGTCGACGTCAGTAATACCGATCGCAGCTCGTCACACAGTGTGGTGTTAGTAACCTTTCGTAGCGGCGTTATATTGGCATCCGTCCACGCATGCGGTAGGCGGCCAGAGACAAGCGATCGTCGGAATAGAAGGTACAAGGGTAACGATAGCTGGTCAGCGCATCGCTTCAGGATAATAACATGGACGTTGCCAGGTCCTCGAGCCTTCCATGTATTCAGGCTGCGAAGTTGCCTGTTGACGTCATCAACACTGAAGTCGACATCAACAATCGCGGACTCCAGCCAAAACTCCGGAAGGGGTACTTCGCCCTGCGGCTCGTTCGTGAACACAGCTGAAAGATGATCGTTGATGCGATTGGAAATGGCTTCTGGTTCAGTTAAGATCGTTCTGTCACTGTGGATTCTTGTGGTGGTGTGGGCTGGCCGAATAAAGCGCTTGGCATACTGATAAAACGCTTTGACGCCTCGTTGCGTCTTTACGGCCTTCGCAAGCTTGAGCTCATGTCTGGAACGGGCTCTACGGAGCTCAGCAGAATGGTCATTGGCCGCTTGCTGATATGTATCCCGGTTTTTAGGAATTTTTGTGGATTTGGGAACGGACCGGAAGCCCACTGGTAGCCTGGTCAACCCCTAACAAGAATATAACACAAAAAAACAGGCAAAACCAAATGCTTTCCTGCCTAGCTATGTAATACTATCCAAAAACAATTCAACTATCCAAAAACATTATTATTCATAAACTTGCAGAAATTCGTTTAGACCGTCGGCGACGCAATTTTTTGCTTGTACATAGCAAATGATAGTATAAGGCACGGCTAAGTGCAAGGGAGTCATACGTTTGCGGTAAAATAGCGTAATAGGTAATGATTCTTTTGTATAAGGCTATGGTCCAAAAATTGCGTTTTTCTCGAATAGAGCACTAAAATGCGCAACAATAGTTGAGAATTCAGCCATTAAATTTGGCAATATATATTTCGGCTGTTTTTATATTTTATTGGCTATATTTCACATGCAACTGTTAAACTTGTCAGTGCATTTATACGGCTGTTTTTTCATAAATATTCATGAACAGAAATGACTGTTATTCAAATGTGTGTTAAAACCAAAATGTGTTCGATGTTCGTTCCAAAGATAGAAGCATCAGGTTCCCTTGACGTATGTGGCTCATTCGCCTGAGCGTTGGGTGACCAATAGGAACAAGCGCTGAGAAAGAACATTGAGATGCTGTTGTGGAGGTTGACGATGCTGCAATTGCGACCACTATGCACGTAAATTCGACGAACTAATAACCATAAACCAAATGTTCTTTTTAAGATACCTTTTGGCAACTTGTATGTATTCCTTCAAGTAGCAGTGCTTATCATTTACAGCAGCGCACACAAGGTTGGACACTGTGGTCTGACAACAGGTCTTATTAAAAAATCGGCCCATTAGCGCAAGCGTTGACATAGGTACGCGATTCTGCGTGTTTATAAAATTCTCTTGATTTTATCAAAGCTTTGTGCCAACTTCTATATCCGGTTGTGACGAAAGTTGCTTCTGTAAACGATGAGAAATGAGTAAACGTAGGCTTGGATAACAGAATGCAGCATCTCTGGATTCCTATTATTTTAACCAATCAAATTTTTGTATTCACTTGGGTAAACTGCTGCTCTTTTCACTTTTAGGATAATTCGTGAACTTGAGTGTCAGTTTGTATAACCGCTACCGTTGGTTCCGTCGACCCGCTACCGTCGGGCGTAGATGGTTGTCTTGGTTTTCGCTGTATAAAATGGTTTCTTTCAGTTAATGCCTCATTTACCTTTAGTTCTGTGCGGCAGGGCCGGATTTTGTCAGAGTCTGCGCAGCTCTAAAGCTAAGCTTGGCTAGCCGCGATCAGCCAATGTGACGTTTTTTGGGCCGAGCCAGACCCTACGAATATATTAGCTGCTAAAAAGCGAGGCTGAGAATTCTCATAAGGGCCGGAATCGGATCCAAAAGCCAAAAATATATGACGACAATGGAACGCCATCAAAAAATGGAGATTGATGATACATATAATCGTATATTCGTGAAACATCCTTCCAGTTGCAGCATTATAACTTGCATGTATGAAAGAGCATATTTTACATAGCTACTAGGTTGGCTTGTAAAAGGCGCCTAAACAAACATTTTGAAAATCCCGATATCTACGTATTATTTTACCTGAATTTATGCGCCTTACTTTAATTACTACTAATCCTGCCTTTATTGGCCTAGAGCTAAATATCTTCCTTGTAACACAATCTGCTAAAAGCCAGTCCCGGCTCGTACAAACATACTAGCATAGCTTTGCTATTTATTTATGAAAGGCCTGATGTGGCTGCGCTTTTTCTCTAGGTGCACGCATCTTAAGGTAAATAATGCATAAAATATTTATATATTTAAGTACCGTTTAGTTTTAACTTATCTTAACTCATAAGACAATATAGTAAACATGAATATTGATTGAAACAAATGCATGTTATTACAGAAGAATGATTTCGTTTTAGTGGTCCAATAATATTGCAGATACATATTTAGCTTAGACGGCTGGAAAATGCTGAACAACATTTGTATAGCAAATTTGATCCTAAAACAACTATATTGTTCCGCCGAATTAGAACGTTCAAGCAGGAGATGACAAACCTCAACAGGGTTGCCCAGTTACTCATCTACGTCGGATTCTTCTTAGTTTGATTGCAGATATTCCCTTAAAACGTTGCTTGTTAGTGTATGAACGGAGACAAGCGGTAGTTCACTAAAACAAGCCACTACATGCATCAGCCTCAGACAAGTCATAACTGGGTCTGCTCTTATTTGTACAGTTAAGAAAGCTATACTACCAGGAGAACTAATTTGTCAAAATAGAAACGATTTACGCTATATTTGCTTTAGTTTAAATTTAAAGCATCTTTGGAATCACACTATGGTTTCTTACTGTCAGTTTGCTGGCCGCCGCGCCAATGACGAATATTGTGAAGCAGGTAGAATTGCGACCATAGGTAGCAACATTTCATGCGCATTGGGTAGGCCGGGTCGCCACGTCCGTCCGTTCGTCGCCTCATCAGACGTCCTCATCTTGGTGCTAAGTGCCGACATCCTGTCTGATGGTCCATCACTCCATAAAAACACGGCCCCGCATTAAAGAGTCTGCTTCTGCATCCTACCACATTGTCCCATTTACTTAATGGCATGATTTAATTTACAGTTTTGTTCCACCGTTTTTGTCAGTACTTATGGCGCGTCCAAGTTAAGTTGTGAGCAAAATGACTCTAATTTACCCAACAGTCCCATGAGGGGCATACCGTTTCCGCATGTTACTTTGCTAGACACCTAGAGGAGCCTTATGTGACTACGAGGTTTTGCATGAACAGTCTGCGCTGACTATAAATTTTGTTCGATAGAGTCTCCCCTGACTATAGCTAACACATGCGCCAAAATTTGAATTTATTACATTGGCGACTGGAAACAATTATACTTGTCTAAAGTTTGAATCTTCCCCGGTGCAGTGTTGCCAAAATTTGGATTTCCCGCCTCTAAAACTGTTAAAATTTGAATTTCCACCGAGTATAAATTAAAAGCATTAACCTCATAAATCAGTCCGCCAGGACACTATAATCTGTCCTATATAGTTAGTCTAGACTAGACAGATTATCCAGAGGGCTACATACGGCTGCAAGGAAAAAACGCATAAATAGCGCGTGCTATAGAAATCTCCATTGAGTCTACTTTGATAGCCGGATAGTGGGGCTGCATCCAACATAGCGTGAACGAGTCATCATGGTCTGTCTAGTGTTTACGCAGTAACAGCTTTTTCTAAAAAACAGTTAACTAGTTTGTTTCCCCCTATAATGGCAAGCAAATGTATGTAGCCTCATTCCATATCTGAGTGCAAGCCAGGCAGCAAGTTCAATTCAGAAGGTTTAACGAAGATAACAAGTATTCATACACATGTTTTACAGTATTTAATTTTGGTATTGCTTATTGGCTAAGGCGTTGACAGGAAATGTCGATTATTGTTCGTGTGGCATTGGGGGTTCATCAGGTACCGAGTACCAAAACCATCATTACAAGAGCTTCAAAAACATGCCACACAGCAGTTATTGAGCGAATTTGATACTTAATGATTTAATCACCTTGTCATCAATAAAAGAACAAGTTAGATACAGACGCATTATGTTTGAAACCAAACGAGATCCGACGACATAAGGTGGTCGCAGATTATTTCCACGGTGGTTGTTCGACGGGAGGAGGTTGTGAGGTGTTTGTCAGTAAGATAACCAAAATATTCACCCGGCTATCAGATTTTCGCCCTTGATTTTTCGAATTCATCCTAATTTTCCACGAATCTGGTAATTTTGCGCATAATTGCTAAAATTTTCCTATGCGCGTTCGAGCCTCTTTCTCCCCTATGGCCACATATGATATTAAGATTAAAATGCTTTGGGACTTTGTAAAACGAGTTGAAAATGACACGTTTTGCACAAAACACAGTCAAATTTTGTAATTCATTGTACATATACGTTTCGAATCAGATATTTTTACGGTTCTCGCATAATAAGTAGTGGAAATTTCGGAAATATTACGAAATTGTTTAATCTGACCATAGAAGTAGCACAAAGTTCGGCATACTGGCATTATTAACACCATGAAAACTAAAATTTCTGCGTTAGCTGAAAGTTAATATTGGTAAAATTCAATAATTTTCATTCTTTGTGCATTGGAAATAATAAAATTTCCTGTGGGAGTGAAAAACACTACCAATATTACTCTAGACTATTATGTTACTCTTTGAAGTCGTGCTGTTACGTTATTACTTTTCCGAGTCTTTAAACAAGCCCGAGGTTGCTCAACCTAGGACCTCAGAACAATTATACTTAATCTACACTTTAAAATCATTAGGAAACGTGTCGAGTGGATACCCAAGGAGAGAACTTCAGTGGATTACTAGCTATTCGGTCAATGTAGTTTGTTTTAATTTACATAGCTAGTTATACAGTTTCGGCGGTTATTTGTGGTTTTCGGTGTATTCGGGGTGTACTAGACCAAAATGAGGTTTTTCGTGCCCAAACCCACCCAGCCACCCTTAAAACAACGCAAAATTCCACCTAAAACTAAAAATAAATGTTTTCCTCAAAATTACTTTTTATATCAGTCGTGACAGCAAGCGATTCTATAGTATGCCAAAAAGTTTGTCAAGCCTGTATTGCGCACAAGCGCTGTCACAAGCAAAGAGGCCCTTATTACCAATGCAACTGATGTTGCACATTGCATCAATGATTATTGCGCATCGGTTTTCAAACCGGAGCCACTGGACCCTATCCCAGTTCCAGAAACAGGCTGGTTGCCTCACCCCATCGCAGACGTCACTTTCTCCGTTGGTGATTTATCGACGCTCATGAGATCCCTTCATTCCCGCATGTCTTATGGTCCTGACGGAGTACGTGCTATCATTGCAGCGGTGCGCAAATCAGATGTCTCTGACTCTTTATCTCATTTTTCGTAAATCCATTGACGAGGGCCGCATTCCTTTGGCAGGGAAGATGGTCTACCTAAGGTGCCAAACACTCGCAAGATGGACGAGCTCAGACCGATATCATTGGCATCAAGTTGTGCCAAAATGCTGGAAAGGCTGATTTGGAAACAAATACTGTTCTTTCTTGTTGACCGAGGCGTCATTGACACCAATCAGCACGGTTGTCTCCCCGGCCGATCGGTCGTCTCAAACTTGGTAACATTCATAGACTCCGCCACTGAAACTTTTGATCGAGCTGACATGGCTGGTACCGATGTAATTCATATCGATTTTCGGAAAGCCTTCGACTCTGCCTCTGAAACGTTTGATTTTGAAGCTCGAGTGTGGTGGCATACGTGGCAGGCAGGGAGTAACCGGAATTCCGGTTCCGGCGAAAATCGTGTTCCGGTTGCGGTTCCGGCAAAGGGCAAAAACCATACCGGAACCGGAATTCCGGTTAAAAAATTTTGTTTGAAATTTTACAAGCTTTTTGCTTCATCTTGTAATCCAAACATATGTAATATACAATGATCAAGCTCCAATACAACCAAGCAAAAGAAAAGATTAACCAATTTGCCGTGTGAAACGTAAGGAGGGCACATAATTTGAGCAGGAATTTTTCATAATAACCTGCAGGAGTGTGTTAAGTCAAAGCCAGTTCTATGCTTGTAGCAGCTATTTTAAACATCCCGAAGTCTGTGGGATACGTTTGAATTAAACCGGTCCAACTCGGTAACAGAGTATGGCTTACGCAGAACTACTTAGGGAATGCTTGGCTAACATAAATTGCGTCAAGCACCCGCCAGTGCGCTTGTAAACTTGGTAAATCAGTCTAAATTGAAGTAAACTAACGTTATCTGCAACGCATCTAGAAACTGCTTTCTTGGCAATGAACTGTGTTTATTGAAACTGCGAGCAGCATCACAGTGTGTCTCATTTATAGCATCCTGACTAGAAAGTTATCATCATTATGATCTAACTGGTGCGCACTGTTTGTCCAACGCTAGCCTAAACAGTGTCTCTGACCACTGATCAGAAAATTACCTTCTATCTATTATTTTCTCTTGAATCATATAAACCAATAATTTTAAGTTTCCTACAGAAGAACATGCAACAAATGTATGTGTAGTAAAGGGAGGCGACTGGAGACAGAGCGAAAGTGTATTCCACGGTCCAAGCTTTGTAAGCACATTCGATTTGACGCAGTATACGCAATGGTGTATAGTGGAAGACATTTTTTGCTCTGAATGTCCAAAAACCGACATATTTGATCGATAAATAAATATTATTAGCTTCCTCAGTTTCTTTAAAGTTTCAGAAAGGCAATAATACCATCGCAATACATTAAGTTTAATGTAAAAGTTATTTTTAATTCATTTTAACTTACCGGCTTACCGGTTTAACTTACCGGCCTCCAGCCGGTAATGTACAATTCTTTGCGGAGTACGATCGACTGCCACGTCGCCGATGACTGGAGAAGATTACGCCAACGAAATAGTTGGCTTGTTTTGTCGTCGATGTCTGTAAAGAAATTTAACGCAGTAGCGACAACTGATTTAAGACACCCGAGTCGTGAAGTCGTGCTTTAAAAACGGTGGTTGACCCTGCCTCAATGACATGGGCAGGTAACCCATTCCAGGCCCTAATGACGCGGTGGGCAAAAAAGTTGTTGCGGATGTCGAGGCGTGCGGTGGAAGGCATTGGTTTGAGCGCAAGATGGTGACTGCGGCGCGATGTCGAGTCGATGAAGTAGAACATATTGGACCAGTCGAGTTGTAGCTGGTTTGTGATGAGTTTATGTAGTAGGATGAGGTCATGGCGAGTCCGTCGTATTTGAAGGCTTTGTAATTTGAGTGATCGAAGGCGCTCAAGATAAGACATGTGGCGGCAAGGTCGGTACAACTTTGATGCTCTCCGTTGGACTCGTTCTAGCTTGGATATGTCTTGGACGTGGAACGGACTCCATGCAGCTGAAGCATATTCCAGCCTAGATCGAACGAGGGCATAATAGATGGTGCGGAAGGAACGGCGTGACCAAAAACGGAAAGCTCGTGAAATAAATGCCATCAACCTATGGGACGCAGCGACAATTTGGGTGCAGTGGTCATGAAATTTGAGGTTGGTCGATACAAGAACGCCAAGATCTTTGATGACAGATCTAGTTGGAATTGGAACTTGTTGCAATTTGTATACAGCGCGCGGATTGCGTGAGCCGAAATTGAGACATGCTGATTTTGAAACGTTGAAATCCAGTAGCCAATTAGCAGCGTAGTTCTCAAGAGACAATAAATCTTGTTGAAGTTCCTGGATACCCCTAGCTTCATCCCCCTTGACCAGTTCCTTTAAGATCTTGGTGTCGTCAGCAAATAACCATGCTTGGCTGTGTGAAAGGCATTCTGGAAGGTCATTGATGTAGAACAGAAAAAGCGTCGGCCCGATGACAGTTCCTTGAGGTACCCCGGACATTACTGGCAACTGTGACGACTTGGTACCATTTACTGTAACTTGTTGTGTTCGGTTCGTAAGGAAGTAAGATATCCATTCTAACAAGTTTCCTGAAATGCCGTAACTAGCTAGTTTTGTGAGCAATCGCTTGTGCGGGACGCGGTCGAAGGCTTTTTTGAGGTCCAGATAAATAACATCGGCGTGATTCCCACTGTCGACTATTTTGGTTAACGTGTTTATATAATCCAAAAGTTGGGTTTCACAGGTACGTCCTGGCAGAAAGCCAAACTGACAAGATGACCACAAGTTATTGGCGTTAGCAAATTTCATAAGTTCGTCTTTGATGATTCGTTCAAGAACCTTGCACGTACACGATGTAAGGCTAATCGGTCTATAATTGGACATAAGAGATCGTTGGCCAGATTTGTGGATAGGTGCTATTAGAGCGTGTAGCCAGTCGCTGGGAATTTGGCAATATCGTACAGAGTTTGTAAACAGTTGGACTAGGGCTGGGGCAACAACATGGGCACAATTTTTAAGAAGTAGGTTGCTGATTTCATCGGGTCCAGGAGTTGCGGTGCTTTTTAACCCTTCTAACGTTTTTATCATAAGCTCGGTAGTAATAGTTACGTCTGACAAACGGTTGTTTGTTCGAAGAGGTAAATTGGTTGGACCTGCATCTCGCTCATCAACATACACAGAATGGAAATATCGGTTCAAATGATCAGCACAGGCCCCATCGGATGTAATGATGTCACCGTCGAGTTCCAAGGGACCAATCATAGGTTTCGATGATTTCTTTCTATTGATGTAGGCCCAGAAGGATTTCGGGTCCGTTTTCAGATTTTCAGTGATATTGCGCTCAAACAGCCATATGGCTCTGTTGCACTCGTGCTCAAAATATTCTTTCTTGATAATATGAATCTCGTAGGACCGGGCGTTGCGCAGGCGTATCCATGCACGATATGCATTTCTCATCAGGCGGTGTGCGTTTTTGGTTCTGCGGTTTGCCCAAGGAGGACCCCTTTTACGTAGAGATCGGGCAGGAGTGTGTGAGATAAGCGCAGAGGTTGCTGATGCTTTGATGAAATTCCACGCTGCGATAACGTCTGCTGTTGGTGCTTCGCCGTCAGTTAACGTGTTATGCTGTAGATCATTCTGAATTGAAGCGCTAATGCGGTTCCAGTCAGCTCTCCAGACATTGAAGCAATTGCGTAAGGTCGGAGCGCGCTGTAGATCTGATCTTACGCGGATAGAAAACGCAAGACAGACGTGATCAGACGCGCCGAGTGGAGGCAACGTTTCAATGGCATCAACGCAGTGTGGTTCATTTGACAAAATTAAATCGAGTATAGCATTGTTTCTGGTGGGGCAATGAACGTATTGTGTTAGACCAGATCTGCAGATGGATTCCATAAAACTGTCAGCGCAACGCGGCCACAGCTCGTTTGCCCAATCGATCTCGGGGTAATTGAAATCTCCGGCAATGACAATATGGATGTTTTCGTCGCGACACGCGTAGTCTATTTTGGCAAACAGATCGTCGTTTTGTTGGGTTGTGTTGCCAGGTGAACGGTATGCAGATATCAAGACAGTTTGAGGTGAGCCAGGTAACATACACGCAACGATGTCGTCATAGACTGTGGGTCCAAGGTCGAATGATGTTGCGACTAGGTTAGACTTGACGTAAATAAGTACCCCACCGCCTGCAGAATGCTGCCTATCCGATCTGAAAGTATTGTACCCATCAATGTCAAATTCCCCACTAAGTACCGAAGCATGACCCCACGACTCGGTTATTAAAATAACATCATATTTACAATTTAAGACAATTTGGCGCAACAAATGAATCTTATTAACTAGACTTCTAGCATTGAGTGACAAACAGTTCAAAATGTTGCTCGAACAATTTATAGCCGTAGTAACATAACTATCGTCAGAAACCGTATTGCTCGCGCATATAACATGATTATTGTTAGAATAAGACAGTGCATCATAGTTAAAACAGTTAGAGTAAGAAGCACATGAGTTCACAACAGGATTAACATGAACATTGTTCGCACAAGATACAACACATTCAGAACTGTTTTGAATATACTTGGCTGAACAAACTACCGGGTCGTTGGACTCTGCTGGGTTAGATCCGTGTCGGCGTCGCCTAAAGGGGCTGTAGCACCCGTAGGTTGATCCGGTCGTTTCCTGCGAGACAATCGGCCGCCACGTATAGTTGCAAATTTACCCTTAGCAATTTCAACGCTCACTTGTTCCCGCAATTTTTTGTCTGCCTCGATCTGGAACTTGGTTAGGTCAGGCTTAACGGACACGTTTTGAAATGCAGAACCATTAAGATATTTTGCATTTTGTAGTACCAGACGTTTCTCAGCTTCAGAATCAAATACTACTTTAAGAGGCCGTGGCTTAGGCCTATTACCGTCATTATTCCGTTCATTATGTTTGCCAATACGAACTAAATACTTGATATTAAAATTTGCTGAACGATGCTTCATTGTATCCAGAAGATTCAGAACTTTAGTTTTATCCAACGCGGTGCGAGCCTGGGGTCCGTGCTATCGGGTTCAGGAAGGTTAAAAAGCATGATGTTAGGTTTGCGCATTTCGATTTCACGAATTTCCGAGACAACCTAGATGCCAGTAACGCCGTTGGAAGAAGGCGCAGGCGGAGCATTTTCGAGTTTTTCAACTCGTTTGGTTAGCGCTTCAATTTTCGCGTGATTCATTTGCACACCTTTGAGCAAGTTCTGAACCTTTGGGCTACAATGGCTACAATTCCACATAACCTGTGCGTTCGGCTTCAACAGATCGGCAGCAGTTTGGGCAGAGATTCCGGCACATTTCTTGTGAAAGGTTCTTTCACAGAAAAAGCACGGGATGGCAGGATCACCAAATTCAGTGTGGATGATTTTGGTAGGACAGTATGGGTCGTAGCACAAAATCTCGGGCTGCGGATCTGTCACAGACGAAGGGAGAGGTTTTCGACCAGAATCAACTTCCGCACCATCATTTCCAGATCCATTATTATTTCTACCAGACATAGTTTATTTGTTATATCTGAATGCAATTGGGTTAAAACCAATTTTAAATCCACTATACCTTCATTTCTTTCATCATCTGTTTTACTATATATAAATTTCGAAGACCAGGTTGCGGTTCCGGATCCGGTTTAAATGGACGGTTCCGGTAAATTTCGGTTCCGGGTATTCCCTGGTGGCAGGCTTATCAGATGGTTCAGTGATTTCTTAGTTGGTCTCCAACGTGTGGTCTTACATGGAGTTGAAACCCCGTGGAAGCCGGTCACCAGTAGCATACCTCAGGGCTCGATATCGGGCCCTTACTGTTTTTTGATCTACATTAACGATTTGCCCCAAAAGTTGCGAGGTCTCTGCGACATTGATTTGTTCGTGGATGACGTTCGGCTCTGACTACGGGTGAACGGTATAGCTGATTGCTGCAGGCTGCAGTATGTTATTTCGCAACATGAAGCATGGTGTGACGACGCCCTTTTATCCCCAAAAGCGCCTGCCCTAGAATACGTCCTAGAGTCAATTTTCAGCATCGAACGCGGGGTGGTCCTATTCCACGAGTTCACGACATGCGCGACCTCGGTGTTATTTGTTTCCGATAGCTTGAAATTCAACAGCCATATACAGCACCTCGAGAGTCAGGCAAGTCGCCGTATTGGTTTGCTCCGGCGTGCTATGTGCTCCAGATCGCCCGACGTCATTGTCCCCTGTTCAAGAATATCGTACGTCCAATTCTCGAGTATGCTTTTGTGGTCTAGTCACCACAGTATGTGACCCTCGCCGATAAACTGCAGTCAGTTCAGGACCGCTGCCTTCGATTGTGCCGGAACTTTCGACCTAATAATTTTTCCACTCTTCAACAACGTCGACATACCATTGATCTGCTTCATACGTATAAAATACTTAATGGCTAAACGCTCATTTATTTATTGATGTCTCTTCTATTCGTTATCTGCGCGGAAACAGTCAAACGTAGTCACAAGTAGTGTCGAACCAACGTGCGGAAGCATTACTTCTCACGTGGAGTCATCCCGCTGTGGAATGCCCTCCCTGATGTGATTGTTAGTGCCGACACTGTTTCCCAATTCAAACGCAAGCCGAGAGACACCCGCTAAATTGTCCACGACGTAACATAGGGTGTGTGGTTTTTCAAGGTAAGTATGCTCCCATCAGTTCCCAAAATCCTAAATTTTATGATTTTGTTTATTACGTTTTATTTTAATTTGCATATTTTCCGTTTGTTTAACATATTGTTATCTTGAATTTCTTCAGTATGTCAGTTAGCGATCTGGCATTGCTTCTTGGTCAGGTTCAGTCTGCGACCTAAAGAATAACCCTTGTTTTGTTGTTAATTCGAATTAACTAATTTGTAGCTTACTTAGCTACTGTAATATCTGGCAGCCGGCCGTCTCTTTGTTACTGTATATGTGTGTTTCGACAAGAGGCATGGGTCTCGGAAATGATTTTTTAGTTACAGTGGTGGTTTTTGTGATTTTCTGGCTTAATTAGTAGAAACGCAAAAGAATTGCGTTCGGTTTGAATCTTCGAGACTTTCTGTCTTATGATTTAATTGAATACTGAACATATAAAAAACAAAGCTTAGCTGCGCTAGGGCTTCACACATAAGTGTTATAAACCCAAATATTAAATAACCTGGTAATATTAGTAAAGAATATTGAATAACCTAGAAACTAGTCGGTAGTGGAGCTACATTTGTGAGCGGAGCTTGGGCTGTGGCATTACGAATGTACTTAATTTTATGTTCTTGTAACTACATTGCATAAGGCATAGGGCTTTATCATTGGTAAAAATATTTTATTTGAATTCTTCGACTCATAAACCTATAATGATTTGACCGAAACGATTCTATTTCAATAAATAACACAAATATTGCAAAATTCTCTATTTTAGCTGCATAAGCTTAACTAATTAGCTAATTACTAATTAACCGCTCAAAATTTTTTAATCCCAAATATCAGGTGCACACTCTGACATGATAGGCTTTCAAAGTTTTTTTAAAATCGGTTCAGTGGTTCTTGAGATCTGTCGGACCGAACTAACGAACGAACGGACGGACATCGACCTTTTTACTCCCAGACAGAAAATAAAAACGCTTCGCTCGGCTTCGCTGAGCTCCAGTCAATCAGCCAGCTTCTAAAATTTAGTAGAAACCTTTAAACAAATGTTAATGGAGTGGGTCCACCCCCCTTCTGTTTTGATTAACCAAAATAATTTGTATCAACGGTTTTATCAAAATGCTTGTATAAATGTAAAGTCTTGTATTTACCATAGGAACTGAATAAATTTGTAATGTATTTGTATTATAATTCCTTGTAAAAGCCAGAGAATTTTAGGGGCCTCTAAGTCTTACAAGGAGTGATAACGTACTAGTTAAAGCAATAACTTTAGTTATATTATAAAATATGAGTTGTGGTATCGAGTGAGTATCGGGTAGGACTAACTTTTAGTAGTGCGACTTGTTTAGCTGTCAGCTTGCCGGGGCGGTTAGCAGGAAGCACTATTTTTGAGTAGACCTAGGGCAACTAAAGGACGCGTATTTGGATAACCACCTCGGGGAAGCCTTTACTTTATAACCAACTTGTTGGCCTGAAGATTGAGAAAATAACTCTATAGTAGTCTTTGTAATTGTTAGCCTGCCGGGGGCCTGAAGATTGAGAAAATAACTCTATAGTAGTCGACCGCTACTAAGTAGTTTTTGTAATAGGGTCTCCCGCCAGCCTGCCGGGGGTGACAACACTAATATAACGGCAAATAATAGTGTAATGCTAACGCTCAGGTTAAGGTAATTCAATATTCTTACAGTGTGCCAGCTGTGGGTATTGCTGTATCAACCTAAAAGAGCAGTATTAAAGTAATAGTTAATTTGCATCTAACTTGTTATCACTCAACCCTAACGCAGTGTTCCAGCCTGCTGGGGCGATTGCATTAAATAAGGACCAATATTAGGGTAAATCTAAGTTCTAGGTTCAGGTACTTAAATTCACCTGGCCGTCCCGGAATACATTTCGTTGTTGTTTGGGTAAGACTTGCGATGTCTATTGACCGGGACAAAAAGACCCTTTTGTTCGGGTCTGAAGTGAGAAAAGCACACAGCAGAATCTTATAACGCTGGGATCGACCCAGAGACGTGGAGCAGTGACTTGAAAGAGCTAACATTTGGTGCTGCAACTACATACGCTGGGAGATTGTTCCAGTGCGGTATTACTCTGGCAGAAGAAATGCATACGGATGTTAGACTTCGGTATAGTTTTAGATACCAGTTTGCAAGGGTGGCCTCTGCTCGCTGCTACGCTGAAGTTGAAATACTTGTAGAAGTCCACTTTCAGTTGACCGTTGATCATTTGAAGCAGGAATATCAGATCATTTCGCAGTCTTCTCGTTTCAAGGGTTTGCAGCTTGAGTTCACACAGCCGATTTTCGTAGCTGTGATCTCGGATGCTTGGGAGTAGTTTCGTTGCTTTTCGTTGGACCGCCTCCAGCAGAGCAATACCCTTCTTCAAGTACGGAGACCATATTGGGGTGCAATATTCCAAATGTGGTCGTATTAACGATGAAATAATTGTTCTCAACAATAACTTTGTGCAGTTTTTTATGTGTCGACGTATTAAGCCCAGTGTACGATTTGCGCTGGCAGCAATCATGTGGCAGTGTTCATTCCATTTCAAGTCATCGCATATGATTGTGCCAAGGTTCTTTACTTTGTCTACCGGTAGCAGTATTGTATTATTAAGCGAGTAGTTGCTGTTGTTATCAACAAACATGTGCATAACTTGCGATTTGTCAGCGTTGAAGTTTACTCCGTTATCTTTTGACCATCTTTCTAGTTTCTAAAGATCGTTTTGCAGATCAGTCCTGTCGTTGTGGATATCGTTTTTGTGTATTGAGTTGTAAAGTTTCGTGTCATCAGCGAATTTGAGGTTGTTTCCCGATATGCCGCCATCCAAATCATCTATAAATAAGAGGAAAAGAGTATTAAATACTGGTACAGTTGTCAGCCTGCCCGCGGCAATTGTATCAACCTCACAAGAGTAGTAAACAGTAGATAACGTAACCTTAACAAAAATAGAAAGTAGGAACGAGCGAAATAGTGCGCTTAAGTGGCTGATTTAGCGATAGAGATTAAACCAGGTAGAAGTTACCGGTAGATTAAAAGACGTGATCTAAGTAGCCTAGGAATAGTGTTCAGGCTTAAAGAATTAAGCCTTACAGGGTCATACAGGCATATAATTTAATAGTAATTAGATAGTATAATTATCGGCGGTGAGTCGAGTGAGAAATCTCTGTGGCGAGTATAAGGAAAACGGGGTTAACTTCGTAAGAAACCCGGGACGAGTAAGGGGCGTCGAATAGGACGACAAATTCTTCAGACCCCTTCTCTCCTCATAACCACCTGTTGAGCGTTCCGTTCGGGTGCCGGAGGAATGAGAGAAACAAAGTTCCAACTAGGATGTGTTCGATCGTCACAACGTTAGTTCATAATATAACACTGTGCCACTCCGTTCGGGTGTCACTTATATAAGATAGGGGTTACTATTCAGCTTAAATCTAAGGCGTTAGGTTCAGGTAATCAAATAGAATTATGGAGGGCTTCCGTTCGGAGCATTTTGTATTAATCTCAAAAGAGATCTATTAGAATAATAGTTAACCTAAAGTCTAAAAGGTAATAAAGTATAAGGTCAAAACAGACAGTAGGGTCGTGCGTTGACAGAATAGTACAAAACAAGGAATTTAAATTCCGGTTGTCTAAGCTAAGAGTAGCACTAAAGAATAGTGCCATCAATCTTCAGTAACGAATCCCTTCCCTTTTTAAATAGCGATAGCCGTCATAAAAATCCCAGTCCAACCATACCGCCAGCTAAACAAAAAGATATAATACCTCCTACTTAGCTTAGAGGATTCTTACACCATTGTGACAAAATTTTTATACAAAATATTATATACATATATACCAAAGGGTTCTTCTCCAACTGTTTTGCAAGCAAGAAAGTATTAGTTTTGAAACGTACAGTTATTTATCACCACTTACGTATGATTCTCTTCACGACGGTTATTTAAATGCTGCCAAAAATTCGATATGGCAGAATATATAATTTCAAAATGCAAAATATAACGGTGATGTTATTGTTTGGACGGAAATTTTATTTAATAGGGGGCACAAAATTTTTTATTTCTCATCTGCGCTCCGCATCCCCACGCTACACCTAAGATAAGTTGTAATTAGTTTTGGCGGAATTCAATTAGTTTTCACGACGTGAAACATCAGAGTGGAGTAAGTTATCTGAAATTATGGTATTAATGCTACCTGTAGTGCGAAGTTAACATCTGTACAGTGTAGCAAATTATTGCGAAAGCGTGTTATCAGTGTATTATATATTATGCCTATACCATACTGCTTAAACAAAATTTGCCGTCAAATAGTAGAACCATTGAGATACACGGTGTACTCTTGTTAAAAAAGCTGAGTGTCGCATATTTTGTAACTAGTGGTTTCTGTGACAATCAACACTCAGAACAATGTTCGATAGAACCGCCTAGGCTTGTTGCTATTTCGAATTATTGTCAAGAACAATACAGACGTATTGCTATCGGTATACCGTTGGGATTCAGAATCGGAGTGACGTACAGTGCCAGTTACAGGTAAGCTGCTATTTGAAAGCGTGATATATTTCGAGTAAATGCCGTGACTTTTCAATAAACTGTATTATAATCATTGTTTCTGTTGCATTGGCTTATTTCGAGCGTCATTGTTCACAAGCTTTATAGAGAAGCTAAAAACCTGTGCCAGGAGTCGTGCGATTAGGGTACGTTCGCAATATTTATATAATTGGCCGACATCGGATTTTACAATCATCAATGTGCTTCGCTACCACTGGATATGTGTACGCCGTAGAGTCTTCCATTACATAACGTGCGCTTTCTGCTTATGAACGCTTACCGGTACCTCCGAGAACCGAACTAGCGCAACCCTTACCATACACGAACACTTCGTCATCTTTTATTTCTTTATATATACTTAATAGTCAACATGGCTTCAGAGCCAATCATTCGACTATCGCACAGTTATAGACATTTCTTAAATTTGCAACTAGATGCGTTGATCAAGGTAATTGGTTAGATGTTGCATATATACATTGTTTTTCGAAAAGCATTTGATAAGTTAAGTCATTCTGCATTGCTTCACTACCCAGAAATGTATGGATTTATGGAGAGAATGCTCGAGTGGTTATATAGTTGCCTTTCGGACAGGTGTCAGTTTTACCGGTAAGACGACTCTGTGGACTCACGTCACCAGCGGTGTCCACATGTGACTGTGTTAAGACTGGTTATCTTATTGTTGTTGGTCGAAGACATTGACGAGTACATCGCTGTGTCCTTCCTAAAATTTACGGATGATATGTGCCTTACCCTCCGAATCTCCAAAAAATGGCAGACATTGACTTTGATGCAGTGCAATTTGACCTTCAACGTATTCGCATTTTGTTAGTAATGGTGTTTAGAAGGAAACAGTACGAAACCTCACGAGATGCGCTACGGCTATGAAGCTCCTTGCTCTGCGTATTCGCTTGTGGTTAACTGTCTCCATGTAACAGACGAGGAATGGACCTAGGTGTAGTGATATCAAAGGAACTAACGTTTTTACATCATTACGCCTTTGCGGTAGAATGCGAGCATCGAACGATATTTCTTCTCCGTCCAACGATTAGGTTCTGCACGAAGCCGATATTCCTGCAGTTGTGTAACATTTTGATTCGTGTATGACAGAGACATTACTATAATGAAACGCGTGCAACGCCATGCTACGAAGCTGATGCCTTCCATACGGCACTGCTTGTATTAGGAGCGACTTGAGTATTTGGTACTCCAGACTTTGCAAACACGTCGTGTTGGAACCGGCATGACATTGGTCTGGTTGATATCGATAGTAACCTCTTTTTGCACTGGGCTACGCTCATACGCGCCGCCACATTAGGAAACTGCAAACCCTTGACATCCCGAGATTGGACTACGAACCTAACATTTTTCCACATCGCTCAGTGCGCCTCTGGAAGTTTGTCTGAGTGTAAATAAGTAGTGAATGCTCCTTTGGTGGTGTCGTTCGAGCCCAGTCTCCATTTTTGTTGTGCTCTAAACTATATAACATCGTTCTGACGAGGCCACGTTCCCTGGGAATCATATGAATGGGTGATGTAATGTATGCTCACCGCAGGCAACAAATCAACAACTATGAGCACCGTTGATAGAAAAGCTGAATTGTGTTGCCAGCAAAAGCGCCGTCTGCGGCGCTATGCTTTTTGAAAATTGTTGAGTAGTACTTTGAAGATACCTGAAGAGACAGGAACGCACGGCTGCAAGGAGAATCTCAGCATTGTGGCAGTGAACCAAAGTCGTGGAGCATCCGTTTGAACTTGGCAATAGTCGCTGCCGAAACAACTTCCTCAGGTAATTGATTCCAGTTGTCAACAGTGCGGTACGAAAAGGAATGCAGTGCATTGTTCCAGATTGGAATGAATTTCGGCTTAATACGAAAGCGATGACCTCGAAGACGACCCGGAAGACTAAGCTCGAAAAATGCATCAATAGAGACTCCAACCAAGCCATGGCACAATTTGTAATTTAGGATTAGATGTGCTGACAGGCGCCTAGTCTTCAGGGTTTGTATGCCAAAACGGTTGAGCCTTTCTTCATACGATAAAGCACAATAACCAGGAATCAGTCGAGTTGCACTACGCTGTACCTTTTCTACTAGTTCGATATCCCTGGCGTAGCATGGGCACCATACAGTACAGCAGTGTTCAAGTACGTATCAGTCTAACCAAGTACTTATGCTTACTTACTTGTGGATCCATCTGCCCGTCGATTGACATAACCGTTCGGTTTCCTGGTCAAATGCTGTTGGCAGACGGAATATCACCGGAGGCTGCACTCCAGCGGTTAATTCGATTGATATTGAATCTGCAAAATGTTGACGACCGAGAGACACATCAAACAGATGGAAGATAGTCAGATGCATGAAGAGGTGATTTGAAGCAAGCCAAATTGGGTGCAGTAGAAATAGTGCCAGGCAAATTGTTCCAGTCATGTAACGTACTGAGAGAGAAGAAATTCAAGACAGCATTCAAGCGAGGAATGCGCTTTGCGCGAAGCTTAAGCCGATGTCCTCTTGTTCGTTCATTAGCGCTAAGTTGGAATAATTGCGACCAGTCGTAAGCAAAGTATCCATGCAAAAGTTTGTAGATAAGAATCAGATCTTGGCGACGGCGTCGAATACTCAGTTTTTGTAAGCCTAGAAAGCGTAGCCTGTTTTCGTACGACATAGTACTTAGCCCAAAAACTTGTTTAGTTGCATTCCGCTGCACACGTTCAACTAGCTCAATGTCTCGTACAAGGTAGGGTGACCACGCTGAGGTTGTGTACTCTAGCCTAGGCCGAATTAAGGATTTAAATAACGGCAGAAATACAGTTTTTGACATAGGTTTAAAGCAGCGCTTGAAATCGCGCGTAGCTTTTGATGCTATCTTTACCCAGTGAACAGATGATTTTAAGTCGTGTGATACCGTCACTCCAAGGTCATTAACGTTATCTACGTTTCCAAGCTCCTGCCCATTGAGGGTATACTGATACCTAGGGTTATTACGCCCAAAATGCATCACTTCGCATTTGGCAACAGAGAATGTCAATAAATGTTGTTCACTATACTGAGCTAACCCATCAATGTCATTCTGAAAATTATCTCTGTCAATTTCGGGGTTACGGCTGCTAATTCTTCTACATAAACGTGCATCGTCGGCAAATTTACCAATGAAGCATGAACAAAAGTTGTCCATGTCATCGATTAGAAATAGGAACAGTATGGGTCCAAGCACAGACCCCTGTGGTACGCCGCTCAGAACAGGAACTGGATTTGAGGCAATACCATGTATTACCACCCTCTGGCTACGGTTAGTGAGATACCCGGACGGCCAAGTATACATTGCACCCCCAATACCGTAACTCAGAAACTTGTCAAGCATAAGTTGATGATTGACAGAATCAAATGCCTTGCGAATATCCAAGTAGCAGACGTCAGCTGAATCACCCATATCGACGCAAGTGGTGACAAAATTGAGAAAATTAAGCAGCTCTAGCAATGTTGTTTTGCCTTTAGTAAACCCATAGTGTGTCGAATTCAGCAATTGATTAGTGGTTGTATATTCGATTAATGATGCCTGAATCACTCTTTCAAAAGACTTGCAGACAGCCTATGTCAGACTGATTGGGCGAAAATTATCAGCACTGAAACCTTGAGACTAATCAGCACATCATAAACTTTGTTTGTTGTAAACTGTAGATCATCGAAGTGAGTAGCCGCTCGCCTGATGACATCACTCTACGTATAATTTGCTACATTAAAAACACTGGAGAAATGGTCGGTAAAGGCACGTGTGGCAAAATTATCTACGATTATGGAACCAGACGAGTCTTTAAGTGGGCCTGGCGTAACGTGACACATCAATTTAGACTTAGTGTAGTCCCAAAAGGCTTTAGGGTTCTTACCCAGGTTGTGTGCTAGCTTTCGTTGATAGCGTATCTTAGCATCAGTTATCCCAAAATCAGATTCGGCTCGAATTTGTTAAAACCGAGACCAGGTTCTGGCGTTTTTGTTGCGATCATATGCCCTATGTGTATTTTGCTGTCGTTTTATTGCATTCCATGCCCTGCAGTCAGCCCATGCCGGTCGCTTGCTCTGTGTGGTTGGTTTCCTTTTAGGACAATACAAGTCAATACTGCGGATAAGCAATCTTTTAATACATGACCAGCCCCTTAGTACACTTGTGGGCTTATAATCCGAGAGACTGTGAGATAAAAAATGACACCTACGGTCCAATGGCATCTGGTCCAGCAATAATTGTCCGGTCGTCCTTGCTTACAGAAGGTAGTCTGAATTTCAAAGGTCACAGTTGAATGGTCTGTGCAACCGATAGGCTCTCTAATGTCGACTGACCCAATAAGACCAACATTGTTACAAAACACTAGGTCAAGCGAACGGCATGGGCTGACTGCAGGGCATGGAATGCTGAAAACGCAAAATACACATAGGGCATATGATCGCAACAAAAACGCCAGACCTCGTTATCGTTTTAACAATTGAGCCGAATCTGATTTTGGGATAACTGATGCTAAGATACGCTATCAACGAAAGCTAGCACACAACCTGGGTAAGAACCCTAAAGCCTTTTGGGACTACACTAAGTCTAAATTGATGTGTCACGTTACGCCAGGCCCAGCTGCAAGGCTCGTCTGGTTCCATAATCGTAATGATTTGCCACACGTGCCTTTACCGACCATTCTCCAGTGTTTTTAATGTCCGCAATTTATACGTAAAGTGATGTCATCAGGCGAGCGGCTACTCACTTCGATGATCTACAGTTTACAACAAACAAAGTTATGATGTGTATAGTCTCAAGGTTACCATGCTAATAATTTCGCCCAATGAGTCTGATATTATGCAAGTCTTTTGAAAGAGTGAAGTACGGCATAATTAATGGATGTGGGCCACTGAATTGCTGAATTCGACACACTATGGGTTTACCTAAAGGCAAAACAGTAAGAGCTGCTTAATTTCTAATTTTGTCACCACTTGCGTCAATATGGGTCATTCGCAGCTGACGTCTGCTACTTGGATATTCGCAGGCATTTGATTCTGTAGACATAGATATTGATTTCTAAGTTCAGTTTGGGGATGCCACAACATTAGCTAGAAAGACGGTTTAGGGGAGAGCGCAGATAAAGAACCAATATTGCTTTAATATTTCCCCATTTTTTACCAAATATTAAAATTTTGCATATAAGTTCTTCACAGTTTCATATAAGATTATGCGCGGCGGTGGGCGGATTCTTCAGCGCGGAATGGTACGTTGCGGTTTTGGGTGGAAATCCTATTATCTCCTTTAGGAACAACTAGACCTCATGGCACAAAAGGATTTGCCGGGACACCAATAAATTGTGGCGGCGCCAATCATTGCGCATGCCATTATATGTAATGAAATATGTATATTAAAAATTGTCCATAATCTTTTATATGAAATTCGTAGATGTATATCTAAAAATATATTAATACGTTAAATTATATATGTATCCAATTTGGTTTTCTGCTGTACATAAAAATTTAAAAAAGTACGAAACATTATATTGCTATTTTTTACTTAGTAGATGCTTTTTGGAGACAGTGCATTAATAAGAATAACGTCATTATATTGGACATTAGTTATGGCGGACTATGCTTGTTTTATATTTGTGAATGCCGGAACAGTTTAACATTTGTCACATATATGCAGGCTTTACAGTACCGTGACATTGACTAGCGTGACAGCAGACTATGGACTATCGTGTGACACGGTGCACACGCGTTATCTTGAATGCCCCATTAATTTCGAAACCAAGAAAAGTCACCAGGGGGACTCCGCACTATGTAGACGCGAATAACAATTTATTAAATTAACTTAACAAGCAAATAAAACTTCTAAACTCTCGAAATTAAAACAAAGACAGCCGCCCGACTCAAAAGACAGACCACTTGGTCTGTGCTATAACTTGACTGGCTCCGACGCTGCGGCGAGCCCTTCTCTTTTATACTCGGTTTGCCCCCTCTTTTCGTTTTTTCTTGGCTCTTGCATCTGAAATTTTTGAAAATTCGAGAACATTAATATACTGGTATCACTCCGGCAAATATAACTCTACGCCAATATGGGTCTATTATATGTTAAGCGACAACACAAAGAATAAGCATAAAACTACAGTGCACAACAAAGTTTGCTTCAGTCGGTCAAAATAACATTAGCTCTTAGGCGACTAGCGAGGTCCCCTTTAATATCGACCAATGCCGCAAGCAGAAAAACAACCTAAACATCGCGCTGGTAGGCGCGAGGCTTTCCAAGCAGCCACAATATACGAGCGATCAGGGCGCTAGATATTGATAAGCGTTCTGAGTCTTTTTCTTGATACCGGGTTAACTGAATATGGCAGGCGGCCGGGGGCGGTGTCAGGCCGCTGCCCTGGCTGGTCGCCTACTAATAAAAAGAGAATTTTAAGTGTAAAACAGCTATGTGGCATGTTAGAGGCCGTTTTATGTGATAAATATGATAAAATTTTGTGTCTCAAGTGGGTTGGACAGGTCCTGAGCGGACCCGTGGTGGTGGATGGCCCGGTTTTTGCAGAGATAAGGACCCCCACGTATTAGATACCGTGGGGGTGTAGAGCTCAAAAGCCCAAGAAGTTTTGGTTAATTTAATTGGGATTTGGTGCTTTAAAATGGAGTGTTTAAATGCCTAGTTAGGGGTCCGTAAGTATTTACGGATAATGAATAAGTTGACCCGAATGAGATATTTTGAAGCCTTAGTGGGCCCCAGTGATGATGTTATAGTCCTGCAAATGATCTTAACAATTTATTATTTTCCATGCGAAAATAGTCGTGCCCGCGCATGTCAGGCAGGTGGAGCGTGATTACCGTAATAATCACTGATCAATATAACAGCATCAATACTTTATTTATTAACAGCAAATGTACGTCGCATAGTATTAGGACACGCTCCGCCAGTATCCGGTGGCCCATCATATTAAGTTTGATCCTTTTTTGACCCTGATTTTGGATATTTTTCTATGCTAGATATGTTGTTAAAAATCCCCTGAAAATCTCGGGCAGTTACGTAATACATAGCTTAGCTATGCTAATAAGCGTGTACTGGTCGGGAGTAGCTATGTTTTAGGGTTTGATAGCCGGGACTGACTACTGAAAAAAATTTATGAATTTCAGTTTAGCAGATTGTGTCACAGGGAAAATATTTAGACCTAGACTCAATAAAGGTAAGATTAGTAGTAATTAAAGCAACACTAAATGCAGGTAAAATATGCACGGAAATGTCGATATTTTCAAAATTATTGCTTAGGCGCCTTTTACAAACCAACCTAGTAGCGATGTAAAACACATTCTTTCCTACATGAAAATTATGCTATTGCAACTGAGGGATGTTTTACGTATATATGACCATATGTATTGTTTCCATTTTTTCCCGATTTTCCAATATCGTCATATATTTCTAGCTTTCAGAACCCATTCCGGCCCTTGTAACAATTTATCAGCCTTGCTCTGCTATTAATTAATTGAATTCGAGTGGAATGAGCGAACGAAGTAAGCTCGATCCACTCGCTAGCGAAGCGAGCGAGTGGAACGAGAATTTTCAATTTTGGCTTTGGAGGGGGGCTGAGGAGGTCCTGTCTGTGTGTGTCTGTGTGTCTGTCGCACCTGGATCTCGATAACGGTTGGGCGAATTTTGATACAAGATAGCTCATTCGAACCGCAATGGTCGATTTAGGTGTAGTGACGGAGCCCGATTTTTGAATTTTTTCCCGTGGGAAAAGTTATGGGGCAAAATAACATCATATTGGCCCATTTTTCGGACACCCCCTCCAGATTTTGCGACTTTTTTCAACAAGTAAACGAGGTATCCGCAAACTAATAGGCTTATTTCATGTAACTTTACCAGGGCTTTCTAATGATATATAACAAATTTTTCAACTACTTCCCAATCTGGAGTCTATAAGCTTATAGTTGGCGCCAAATTTCATATTTGGTGAAAAGTCGTGGGAAATGCACCTAAATGTGTGTTTTTGTTGCTTTTAGTGTCTTATATGGGGTTTTCTAGGTGAACAAGCTCATTGCGAGTGTCAAAAATATTGTGTGGCAAATATTTTTCACACTTCTGCTTCATACTTGGTATGATAAATTAGATTTTTATCAAGTGTCGGTTTGAATTATTCTTTAACGTTCTTTTCACGGTCAATTTAGGGTTTTATTGAATTATTAAATTGTTAGTTCAGTGTTTTTGTAGTCGTTGTATAATGTTTTGTCTACTGCATACGTTGTCTATCAAAAGAGGCGGGCGTAACTATGACTCATCATTCACGGTTTATATAATGCTGCACCTGCGTACTGTGTGTAGGCTTTGTTTGTGTGTGCTTTCCATAACAGACTTCGGGGGAATGTTCTCACCACTCGAATTCTGGGTAGCAAGCGAGCTTCACTAGTTGTAAGGTGTGGCTTGGCCCAAAAATTTCATGTTGGCTAATCGCGGCTAACCAAGCATGGCTTTAAAGACGCGGCAGACTGTGACAAAATTCGGCCTTGCCGCACATATCTTAAGCTAAACGATGCACTTTGTGGAGATGTATAAGCAGTGACGCATTGTGCAATAGTTAATGCTTGATGTCAACTATGGCAGTGCTGCTTGTCTTGTTACGTGTTTGTAAACCAGGGACCTTACTGTTCATTAGGTTTTGGTCATAATGCGAGAGTAAACTTAACCCACGCCCATCAATAATCCTATTTTGCTATTTCGGTTAAAAATCTGTTACTGAACGTTTTTTGGTAAACCATAATGCGGCGCAAAACCGTTCGCGAACACAAAGCTCTGTGATAGTAATCCGGTAAATTTGTGTTCGCGAAAATTCAAGGAAAATTACCAAATTTTTTGCGAACGAAAATCTACCGGATTTGGATTCGCTGAATTTGTTCGCGAACACTGTAATGTAAACAACATGAACGATTGATTTGTGACGTCAGTATTGCGTTAAATTTGTTCGCGAACACAGAGAAATACGAATCAGAAGCTGATAGGCGTTCGATAACAGTTTTCACTGCAAATTCAAAATCGTCAAAATTCTGTTCGAACACAAACTGTAATTTTAGGCGCTTGTTTCTGATTTTGCCAATTTTCTGTTATCGAAAAGTCGATGAAATTTCCACATTTGTTCCGTAACAATGGTTTGCGCTTCGCTATCGGCTTTTACAAAATAGGATAGTCGATGGGCGCATTTTAAGTTTACTCGCGCATAACAGGACTTGGGAAACACGGTTAAAGTTTAGCTTAATAAAACTTGGATATTTCAGAATCATCGCTGGGTGATAGGAAACGATGGGCTGGTCTCGTTTTACGAAGGCTATTTCGTCACACTGTTGCAAATTTTTCTACTAACTATGTCACTGTTAAGCTTTGTCGGACTTACGTTGGCTCCCCACAACATAATGCATCGATATGATAATTATTTTTGGATAGAAAAGATTAAAAAAGTCACATAACTGAGTTGATTAACATCGATCGTTCACTGTTAATAGCGCTGGGCGATGGCTTGTTTGGACGATGGTATTTTAGCTGTTTTACGATACTTATTTGATGTGTTTATTCGGGTGATCACTTTTGTATGAAAAACGTATTAAGACGTGTTTTAAAATTTAGTTGCAAATTGATTTTAATCAAGCAGTATTTTCAAATTACCCCAAACTACCGTTGGACTTCTGCTACTTCAGGTTCGGAACGGTACGAAAACTTTGTGCTAAGACCACAGGAAAGAAGTATGACCCATCCTACTGTAAAAACTGTGTAATTTAGTTGCGCCTCTATGCTATTTTGGTTTTGTCCAGGTTGAGGGTTGCGACATCGACGGATGACATAAATTTTTAGTCGTTTTAGTTATATCTCGTTGTGGTAAGTGTATTGATAAATTATTGCATACCTTAACATTACTTCTCGTAGAATGGTTTTGATTTTATTTCTTTATTTTCCCTAGCGTCATTAAAGGTTCAATTTCTGATAATGTAAATTCGCCAATCCTTAAAATGATTTCGCGGTCTTTAAAACGATATAATGCAGAAAATAATTTTTGTAGTTCTTGGGTTTCATATCCAAAAAGACACACTTGGTTGAGTTTTTAACTTATTACTTTTACAGTGTGACTGTCGACAATTGGCAGATGGTTGGTCTCATTTGTTGTTTTTATCGCGAATTTTAAGCAAATGACGTCAAACATTCTGGTGTCGCTAAATCTGTCTGATGTGCACTATACCGTGATTTATGGCACGTTTTTGCCTATGTAATTACTAAAACATTAAAACTCAGGTTTCTTTCCGCATCAAATAAAGCACTTTCACACCATTTCTGGTCTCACGATAATATTGAACGACAACGTTGTATATAAGATCGTATTTACAAGTTTATTTCAACTCTTTGACGTACGACATTTAGCTGTTTGTTCCTCGTCTAGTTCGTGTTACCTGTGAGCGGGCGCCGGCTACGGAAACAGGAATATATCTCAGTTCTATAGGATTAGAGCTGGGCACAGGTATTAGACTGAACTAGTAGTATTTCTTACTTTAGTGATATCACTTCTGCGAGTAAAATATTTCTCTTTTGACCTAGAGTGGTCACACTCTCCATTAATATTCAATTTTTCTCAACTTAAATCCAGTCGCTTGTTGAGCGAGAATGCGATTTTGGATAAAAAGTTGTGTTGTAATTAATTGTAAAATATGAAATTCTCTGCTTGGGTGCAGCTTGGCAGTTACGATTTTTGAATATTACACGGTCTTCGGATTTGTCTAAGAAATAGCCCACCTTTTGAAGTTAACGTGATGGCAATTATAACCACATTTTGGCTGAATAGTGTTTATATGCTATAACTCAGAGTTTTATTTTTAATTTGATTTTTACGCGATATTACATCTAGCATTGATTTTTAGTTGAGACCTTATTACAGACAGTAGAAGTCATTTATATTGCTTGTACAAGTGTTACGCGTTACTAATGATTAATATGTTTGGGTATGCGTACATGACTTTACATCATGTCGTGGTGCTGAATTATCCTAACCAGCTGCGACGGGTCACCACATTGTTTTATCAATATATTGTTGTTCATCTAAATTTCCCGAAAGCGGTTACTTAATTTACACCAATTTATGTTAATTAGGTTCACCGCTAAATGGATCTTTTTATTTTTGCAATCTACGAACTGGACATTTGTTTCAGCCCGGTTTATAAATACTACATTTCTAAGCATTTGCGTAAGCAACAAGCTGATTCTTAATAGCTAGTAGCTACTAGGTTCATTGAATTAATTATTATTTGCTGACAATTCTAAATATAAATGTGTGTCTATGTATATCATTATTGAATTTTAATTTAAACTACCTTTGTCCAGCAATGCTAAACTACAGGCGATGGCTGGGAAATTATGTACAGTGGTTGCTATTTACGTCCTTGTATTGTTTTGTATAATAAATGCGTTTCATCTTTGATACTTTTAGTATATATTTCTTGACAAGCGCATAATGAATTGAATTGTTTTTAAATTTTTCCTAAATATTTATGTATCACTTTAAAAACGAAATACTAGGTAATATCGAATTTTGGTGTGGATTTAGTTGGCAGTACGTGTTAAGTATTCGAATATATCAGTTTACCACAATTTTATGCGTATTGAGACCACAGCTTATCACGATTCGAGTGATTCCTTTCAAGAAAGTTTTGTAGGGCAGTCATGAAAATATTGAAATTGTGTCAAGAGCTACATTAACTTTAATTAATGCTTGATTTAGTGTTTGTTATATAGTTTATGTCAGTATTCCTAGGGTAAAACTATTATTAATAACGAAAGAATTGGGCAATTTTGTACAGTTTACCGTGCTAATTTCACACTAAAAATACGGATTACTACTGAATCATGCAAAATTTTAGCAACAGTATTAGATAAAACTTGTGAATACTGAGAAAGGGTGTTTTTATAAAAATTACTGAACCATCGAAAATCCTCCACAATTACCAATAACAAAAGAATTGTAAAGTGTAGACCTCAGCTCCAAAGCTTATTAATCATTGCAACAAATATTTTTAACTCGTGGGTTATCCGCTGTGTCAATCTGGGATACACTCTCGGGTATATAAGCTGGTAGCACTGCTCAGTCCGGGTGTTCGCTCCGATACAGCTGCCGCTGGTAAGTAGATCTATTATTATTGGGTCAAATGTTCTAAGTTCTGAGTATAAACACACAAGTACCCACTATCACGCGGGAAGTTAATTGTAGAGTTTAGGTATTACTGTGGTACCCTACTAGCAGAGGCGTTTTGTGGTCTTTCTGTAATTTAAGAGTTAAGTATATTGCAGGGAACGGCGCTAAATTCTTTCCTTTTAGATTTGGGTTTATTGGTTGGCCATACATCTGTTTACTATTAGAACTCACCGTCGCACACGCCGTTTTCAATAGTTATCCTCTTGCGTAAACCTCTACATAAAATAGTTGCGGATGGTCTGGCACACACATACTATATAGTTCAGGCTTGGTATCCTATACTAGTTACATAGATTAAATTTTATCTCATTATAAACGTAAGATTTAGCCCAGACAATATTATGCTTCGCCACACTTCGATGTCCCACCGAGATCCGATTTTTAGCCGGGTCAAACGTAGTCAGATATGATTCATTGGCACTCTCGAATGCCTAGCATATTTGAAAAGTTCAAATACGGCTGCTTTCCAATTGTGCCGTGCCCAAAATCTTTATAACATAAAGTTAACGGACGACGAGTAAGATAACTCTAATTTTGAGGCGATTTTTAAAATCAGCAAATGGATAGTTTAGTCTAAAATATTAACCGACTTGATAACGTTATGGAACACCTAGCCTCCAGATTAGAGAGCTTTCGGATGAGGTCGATAGAGTGTACCAAAGAGTCTGCTAGGGGAATGATACAGATTTTTTATCTGTCCCTTTCGGGGAAATTTAACCGGTCAAGAGTTTAATTCGTGGCTAGGAAATTTTAATCTAATCTGTGATACGAAAATAATAGTTGAAAACACAAAGCTAAATGAATTCGATTTTCAGAATTAGTGATTTGACTAGTGTAATTTCTGTTTACTTTGGAGCGTGGGGTACGCAAAAGTCCCTAGTAAACTTTTCGAGCTAGCGGGCGATACGCGTCTAATTTTCTTGTGGATTCTTCTTGCATGATCCCGGGATCCAAATAGTGAAGCAACAATAGCAGAAGGCCGGGCGCGTCATTGCTTGGAACATTCTCGCCCGCAAACCATCGCGGGCAAAGCCTGGTCGTCCGAGCGGACAAACAACCAATGTTCCTATCGTCTTGGTATTGACTAACACGACATTCGTAGCCTATGGTACAAAGTTTATTAGATTGCTCAATAGTTATCAACGGGACGAGTGTTTCCGGTCAGTTGTCGGCGCTGGTCGAGTAGATCGAATTGAGATGGGTCCATAGTAACTTGCCGCTGCCATTTCGGTTCGATATACTAGGAGCGCAGGGTGTTGAAACGGGAAGACGGGGCAGAGCATGCAGACATCCGCGTATTCGTGGACTAGGGGCGGTTATCCTTGCTTACGCTCAATTTTGTCAAATTTCCTCGGCTATGAGATGCGAATAGCAAGGGCCCTAGCGTGCTTCGGAAAAATCTCCTCAAGAGGAGGTAGCTCTGAACAACGAGTCTTGGCGTGCGGGGCGGACACAAGACGGGGTATACGGGAAAAGAAACGACAGGGCTCGACCATGCTAGCCCTACTCTAGCGGCACTAAAACACGGTTTGGTCGCTACTCAGTACAGGTCCGGCGATAAGGTACTACTAAGTGCTGTAGCATATTTTGTCCTAACAATTCATTCTAGATGACACCGACACCTGATCCAATTTACCGTTTCTAATGACTTCGTCTAGCAGTGGACAACAGGACGCACGGTACGGCTGGCTGAAAGGAGAAACAAGGGGGGGGGGGTAAAATAAATCACCAGATTTTGGCCAGTGGGGGCGTTGTCGTGGCGCGAAATGCCGTTGCACGGACGTTTTCCGATGACCGACCCTAGGGGCGAGCCTGGTTACTTAAATTTAGTTCGGCTCCGCGGCCGTTTTTATAGGGGGGCGGAAGGGGCGCGACTCACGGACGCTCTGCGCCCTATCGATCTGTTTCCTAGGCTTATTCGCCAATATTGGGGTCGTTCCAAGCCACGGGCACGGGGCGCTTGGTCCCTGACGCGTTTGCGTCTTTTTCTTTTCTCGTTGGTCGTTTTCGTTTCGACTCTCCCTATCGCTTATCCTACTGTCTTAGTACACTGCAGTATTGCAGGGTCTTGACTGCGCTGTTGTGCAGTCGAGTTATCATCGACGTAGTAGCCGATATTCCTAAGCGCGCATAGCTGACTGGTTAAAACGTGTGATTCTGCAGCGGGCTTAAATTCCCCGTGCAGGATCGAATCTGCTAAATGGAAAAAGGAATAGGAATGAGAGGGGAAACTAGAGCATGGTCATACGTAGAACATAGCCTAACGGGCAACTCTGGATAAATAGTGAAACCAAGCTAAACTCAGCGATCAATTCGCTTCTAAGGGGGTTTTGCACTCGCGCGGTTTGGGACCAAAATGGTCCAAGCGAGGGGGAATTTTCTTTATTGGGCTTGCCAATACAATATTATTATTTTTTGAAGGCAGGAGCACAGGGTGTCTCCCGCAAGAGAGCAACTACTGAAGGTGGCGTTGAAACACGCCCTCTAACCATTTTAGTGCTGCTAATTGCTCGGGCGTTAGTCCAGACCGTGGACCATGTAACCGTGCTATGTTGAACGCTGGTAATCTTAATAGTCCGATCAGAACCATTTTGGGGGCAGTGGCCTAACGCCTGATCTTTCAGTGGTCAATGCAGGGCGTCGAACGAGGGCTGGTAAAATTTTGCACGGCTGGGGGCACCACTCCTCCGGCCTCCTAGATGACATTGGAGGTCGTGGGGTGTTGCTTCGGTCAGTCGTTCGGGTGCGTTCCGTGTTTGCTTAAATTGTCTACCGAGTTTGCCCATGCAGGAGCAATGGTAAGGCAACTTTTAATGGCAGGTGAACACAAATTCACTATGTAACAGGTACCTAATGGTCAAACCGAGACAATCCACAAACCTTTCTCCTCGCAAGCAGCAAACACCTTAAACTCAAGCTGACGTACCTAGAACCTGTTCAGTCTTTTGTGTTCCCAAATTTTCTTAGCTCATGCTGATAAAACGAAGTTTTGGGGCTTCCTAAAGCCCAACGGAGGCTAGTCCACCGTTTCTAAGCTACACTACTGTTCGAGCTCAAACACGGCATGAGCTTCGAACAGTCAACTAGGCTGCAAATTTGTAAACCATGAATGCACAGATAAAGCGAATCCCCACTGGTTCAGATTCGAAGCGTTGGAAAGTTTTACCGTGGTCTGCTCAGCAAAATTCGGTGGTCCTACCTCAACAACTGCAAGTCATGTAAAGCATGAACGACTGAAGCGTCCGTTTTGAGTCGTCCTACCTAAGACCACGGGGAATCAGAGAGACTTCGGCTTCTTCTCCTGCAACCCTCTACCGTCCCGTGCATCTGCCCACAGCGTCCAAAACAGGACTCGACTTTGGGTGGTTTGTATTATAGCAATTCAAGAGGCATAACGTTAAATCAGTCCCCGAAAAAGAAAGAACTCCTGTGAATGGTCTGTTACTGTGACATTTGGGGAAAATAACCCCCATTATCCAGGCAACTCAGCTCATCGTCACTTACGAACTTCGATCCGGGGCAGCAAAGGCTAGCCCTCTTCGCGAGACAGTAATTGTCTGCGCGGGTCCGCCGATCGTCGAGTCCGTTCCACACGCCAAAAACGAAGAAGCACGAGAAAGAGCGGAAAATCGAAAATAAAACGCATTAAAAGTCGTACGTCGGAGCTGGTCAGTAAAGTCGATTGAACTCCGCTCTGCCGAAGTCTGACTGATTCCATGAGTCGACGCGTTGGTCGTAAGGTCAATTTTTCGCCTATATTTTAGGATAGCGATTTTGTCGCCATCCAATCGTTGACGATTTCTTGACGCCCACTTTTTTGGTTTCTTCTTCGGCGTCCAATTGGGGACACTTCCGGAAATCCAAATTTACAGACGGACAGTTACCGTAAGCCGTCGTTGTCCTTAGAGAGAGTGGGCTTCAATCGAACATGCCGACATCAAGTTTGAACCTTCCGAATAGTCTCAGGTCACCCATCTGCGATTTCAGCCCACGTTTTCCCATGAAACGCTTAAGCTCTTAAGCTTTAACTTCCCGCAAATAGTTCCGGATGTGCGTTGAAATTCGAGTCCAGCGCACTTATATTTGAACAATTTCCTGTCCCAGATTGGTTGGGTCAACATTATGGACGTCCGGGACACTCGATCTCCAGCGATTTTCAAATTTGTTTGCTCTTTTTCTTATTGTTCGAGCCATCAACTCATCGTCCCACGCAACGACCAGCAATCGGATGAAGTCCTAATTGTTCGTCGGTCTCATCTGCTGTATTGCCTTTGTGGTCTCGACTGGCCGCCCGTCCAATTAAGCTAATAGCACCGTGGAGTATGACCCGTCTTCAGGAGGACACCACGGAACTTTAAGCGAAATCGCGTCTTTTCGCGATTTTAGGTGGTCTCCGCCCAGGAGGAGATGGGCGATGACGGGAATGCGTCTGTCGGAGGGCTGGACGTGCGGCATCCTCCAAGGAACCCCTAACAGGCCGCGGGCGCTATTCTGGGACTCGATAAACCCGCGGGAGGGCCCTAAACACACGCCCCTTTCCTTCCTAATAGTCGATGTCCAGTCCGTCCGTAAAACTAACAATTTTAACGATTCTTAATACATGGTATCCTGGTCCGTTCGTGTTTTTCATGTCCTTATGTATGTCCATACATATATACCTATATATACAAACACATATACTACAAACATCAATACACACGAACACACAAACATAAACAATAAACACGAGACACAGAGGCGACCCGAGCCACAGAGAGGTCGCTCAAGTGCACACACAACACACAGCATAACAACAACAACAACAACACGGCAACCGACCAAAGACGTCGGTTAAAGAAAGTGTATAAGAGAAAACGAAAGGACAGCGAGGATACGAGTACAAAGAAACAGGGCGCAGGAGGGGAAGCGGGACAAGGGGAATCACGGGAATTTTTGAGGGGCTGGGGTGAGATTCGGTCCCAGGACGAAGAACTGGGCCGATCGATACAAAACACGTGGGGGTGGACGAAATGTTGGGTCGGGACCCATATATGGGCTCCGCCATATATAAATACGTAGGGCGTTCGCGGACCCTCCCACGCTAACCGTTGGGCGGAGCAACGCCCGCCGGGCATCGTTGGACTCGCCGTCGAACGGCGATTCAAATGAGGGTGATAACCTTGCCCGGGTGGCAGGGTAAAAAGGGTACTAAAATCGTCACGATTAGTTAGATTGGCGCCGATGTCGGCCGTCTCGAGTTAACGGGGTGACTGGCGGTGGCGAGCCGGGTATTTTTGGAAATGTCTCGCCGAGACGAACACAATAAGGGCCGGTTAGCTCTTCTTGGAATAGAGGAAAAAATCTCAGATAAGTTGTATCCACCAGTGGTTGGCGGCGGAGATCGGGACACCTTCGCGTGGCTATAGCGGGTCAGCGGGGAATTGGACGAAGGTCCGGCGCACGTAGTTGGATTTGTCTAAGTACGGTTGAGCAAAGAGAGGGGTCGCATGCATCAGTTTAGAAATGGGGTGCGGCGACTACGACGCAGGAGGGGTGCTTGTGTCGGTCGTTACGATAGAATACCAGAACGAAAAGGACTAGTTGCCTGAATTACGCTCAGTGGGAAAATAATCAAGGTGGTAAGGGAGGGCACAAAAGGCCTGGTACCCGTAATAGACACATATACATATATACACACATATATAGTACGAGTTAAGTATAAAAGTAACAGTCCTGTTTCTGTCACAACAACCCAACTTAGCGTAAGTAGCGGTAATCTTTGTATTTTACGAGCGAGGTTCTGGCATTGTCCGGGGCAATTTGATTTCCAGCAATAAGCCTCGAAATGGTCCATCGACATGCTTCGGCTATTTCCGGATCATGGAATGCTAGACGGTTACGGGCTGTTAGATTAACCCGAAGTCCGGCGTTTTCTGTAACCAAGGAATCTACCGTTCGCGTAATTTTAACATATTGCGGCTCGTTATTTTCCTTGACCATTGATTAGCATACGGCTTAAACCAGGTAGACTTGATACTTTCACTTTCTACCTCTACAAATTCGTTAGTCGGGCGTGATTAACCAGGGGCCTCCTATTCCCGGACGGTCCTAGTTGTAAAGTCTTAGTGTTTAGTGATGACCAGTTGGGATTCGAGTGGTTCCCCATAGACGAAGGCTCAATTTTCGGGTCGTAATTCCTTTGGATCAGTCTCCTAACGGGTTGAACGTTTAACTCATATCACTACTGCGTCCGAATCGTTCCACCTGACACTTTTTCCGGCAGGCATACAAGAATACAGCTTACAGTGGCAAATTATTATCAATGGAACATAATACCAAATTGATTTCAAACGGTAGCAAAGCATTATCAATCGAGAATTATACAAAAATTGATTTCAAACGGTAACAAATTATTATCAATCTAAAATGATACCAAATTGATTTCAAACGGTAACAAATTATTATCAATCGAGAATTATACAAAAATTGATTTCAAACGGTAACAAATTGTTATCAATCGAGAATTATGCAAAATTAGTGAGCGAAATGTGGGTACGCGAGATGATGTTATAACTGACTTAATAAGCGAAGCATCGATACGCAAGACAATGTTACCCCCAAAGATCATGGTGCATTGTGACGTGCTATCCCTCCTTAACAACAGTCTCTGGCGGTTTCTAGACGGTTTTGGTGCTGAAATTATGCCGAAACCCTCGTAACGGACCGGAACGGTCCTGTTACAATGTAATGTCATGTCTGAAATATAAAGTAATTGCATTTCAGAATTATATAACAGTATTAAGAAACCAACCATTAAAAACTCAGAACAAATGAAATTGCTCATCGTTGATCAGAAAAGAATTTATGCGATAATACACGATAATGTCAGTTAAGTAGAACAAACCTCAGTAGCATTAGAATGTACAATAAAGAAGACAATACCCAGAGCACACTTTATGGCACAAACAACTTTTTTAAATGATGCTAAGAATGTAAGGCAATGGTAATCGCCGGCAATACTGGCACTTACATTTCTGAGATTTTGATGGCTTCACAAATTAACCAGTTAGTTGAGAGGGAATCCACACTACTCGGCTTGGTGCATTTAAATGATCCAAGTTTATTTTACCATTTTGTAAATGCTTATGCGGTGTTATGGATATAGTTAATACCATATTTGGCCTAATATTAAGAGTATCCCGTATCAAAGCTAAAACATTCTTCCACTAATAAAGGTCGTTAATGTTAGGTTTAAAACAATGAACGGTCTGATATCGCTATTAAGATATCGTTGTCTGCATTTATTACATACACGACTGTGCTTATTAGGGGATATTTCCATGAAGGTAATCTGGTAGTTGTTATAAAACTCCGGGTACGTGGCATTGCAATAAAGCAGCATTACCAACTAGTATGTGTGATAAATGTTTGCACGATTAAAAAACTCATCTGTTGACAAAATTCCTGCAAACTTGGCGTATTCACCCGTAACTATCATTGAAAGTGCGCGAGTGCGTAATTTATATTGAACTTCAGGAAAATTCGTACAAATAACACGAATTCGACTGTGTATTAACGTTGCGAAAGCTGACAAATTTTTAGTCCGGTGTGTGGGTGTTATGTTCTTTGGTTATGCAAATTTTTCAATGATTATAGTGGGAGATCAAGTGCTAATGCCTCGCTTTTGCTTCGTACAAAATTTTGAAGTAGTCAAGCAACGAATATGGAACTAGTCTTTAATTTTTCAGACATACTACCTGTCAGTTGGAGCTGGACGGCTTTGATATTCATAATGAGGCATTGTATGTTACGAATATCGTCATATGCGGGTGACGCTAAGGGCCCTTTATGCATTTCGAAAAAGCTTCAGAAAGCCAATCGGATGTTTCTTCAAATCGTCCACAAGTAAACCATACTTAAATTTGGGTACTGCATCGGCTGAATATCCAAAAGATTCTGCGAGACTAGTTATGTGTAATAAGAAAACGATTCGTCTCCCCGTTTCGGTACATGTATGCTTCCGTCAATCAATCCGTATCCGTTTACATGATACTGATATTACAAAAGATATATATCAGCTACCATTCTGCTGGTAAACTTAATCATAGTAGTTACCAACAACAGGTAACTGCGGGCACGGGTGAAACCGTATTTATTGTGGGATGAACAGCATCTTATATTGAGGTAACTTTCCAGGTTAAAGCTATTCTCGGTGTCTCAGATTCAGACAGTAACATAACTACAATCTCCAGTGAAACCTCTGGTAGCCTGGGATTAACTAGAGAAGATAAAATGCATGGACCTAGAAATACAGGCCTTGGACTTCTGTCATATGAATAAAAGGACTTGATTTAACAATGAAAGGAGCAGTAAAACCTTCGTTAGGAATTGGGATCCGCAAAATTGATTTTCACGTTTTTGTATCTGAAGACTGTACACGCAATGTAATAATAAGAGTGGATCTATTACTACATCTTGACACCGTGAGTATATTTACCAGAAACATAAGTTACTCATATAGAGTTTCATACCCATAGGGCATTATTGTATTAAAAACGGTACGGTTAACTACAAACATTGCAATTCTACCCGACGCGTTCTGAGGTTGTTACCCCGTGTAAGATTTAGGGGTTTAGTCACAATGAAAATTATTCAGTGATTTTGATTTACTAGCAGCTGGACTGTTGCTAGAAAATGGCTCCGAGATAAGTGTACCTGTATGGCTATTAATGCAGCGTTTACGTTATAAAGAACCCCCCATGTGAAAGTTTTGTCCACCCTGAGTGTGTCTGCCACCATCAAATATATGATGTCTTTGACACCATGGTGTTTGTAATTGTATTTTCAGATAGTATACATAGGTACTGTAGTGTCGATAATACTACGGTGTAGACCACACCATAAAATTTATATGGTGTTAGCTACACCATGTTGTTATTTTCGAGCCTTATAGAATGTGTTTGTAGATGGTGTCCGTGACACCGTCAGTAATAAACAATAGGTAGATTTAGCCACTATAATTAAGTTGATGGTGTCTGGTACACCATCTATTGCATTATATAGTGTAGGTATATACCGCATACCGCTGGATGGTGTGGCCTAGACCATTGGGGGACAAAACTTTCACATGGGTGGTCCTTTATAACGTAAACCCCGCATACATTATCCAGTTAAAATTTTTGAAAACACGCCTCTGGCGACTGTAGGGTCTAACGGCGGTGTTACTTCAGCTGTTTTATCGGCCCGAGCTACGGAGTTACAAAAATAATAACTTTTTGAAAATTTAAAAATTATGCATGATTCGACTTTTATAGACGTGCAATGTAAAGTTTTCTTAAGCATACCCATAAACAAGAAATGTTACTATTGTACCAAGAAGGAATAGACGACTTTTTTGTATCAATTGTATTTTATTAAAGTTGGATTTTTTGGAATCGATTATACGCTATGATCGTCTACATCTATACAGATAGAACCATTACGTTCATGGAGTGACGATAACCCTTCGTCGGTTATCTTGAACTCGGGGTCTCTGGGTATTATGAATCTAATTCAAAACAGGTATTTCTTCGTGGAAATGCTAGCCAAACCCTCTTCGGCGAAGAGAGAACGTTTGACCCTAGGGATGTGGCGTGCATCGTCTGCCGTGCTGTTTCTACCAATGAGAATGGGGTATTCGTTATGCCTTCGGCCCTGCTTTGAAAGTTTCAAATTCGTAACCTCTGGACGGGAATAACAATAAATGGTCAACCAAATGTTATCATGTTAGTAAACAACAAAATTTCTTTTACTAGGAACATTACAAACTTTAGGGCTTTCGCCTCAATCAATTCAGCCGACAGGTCCAGCTAACTCGGAATTGAATGCCTTCAGGATGGAGACTAAAGTTTGTCCAGCTGTGGCCCATGAGCAACACTTTTACGTTTCGCACGCTACTTGTATTGTGGTAAAAATACTAAAATGTATTCAAATAAACGTTCATAATCGGAAATAAAAACTGCATTGCGTATTATTAGGTAGGTGATTGTTCTAGAAACTGGATTGATAATTGCCTACTATTAGTAGAGTGATTGCTCTAGAAACTGGATTGATACGGCTACAAAG